>CM064873.1:2500-5000 GCA_032719365.1 Prinsepia uniflora
AACCCTAAACCCTAAACCCTAAACCCTAAACCCTAAACCCTAAACCCTAAACCCTAAACCCTAAACCCTAAACCCTAAACCCTAAACCCTAAACCCTAAACCCTAAACCCTAAACCCTAAACCCTAAACCCTAAACCCTAAACCCTAAACCCTAAACCCTAAACCCTAAACCCTAAACCCTAAACCCTAAACCCTAAACCCTAAACCCTAAACCCTAAACCCTAAACCCTAAACCCTAAACCCTAAACCCTAAACCCTAAACCCTAAACCCTAAACCCTAAACCCTAAACCCTAAACCCTAAACCCTAAACCCTAAACCCTAAACCCTAAACCCTAAACCCTAAACCCTAAACCCTAAACCCTAAACCCTAAACCCTAAACCCTAAACCCTAAACCCTAAACCCTAAACCCTAAACCCTAAACCCTAAACCCTAAACCCTAAACCCTAAACCCTAAACCCTAAACCCTAAACCCTAAACCCTAAACCCTAAACCCTAAACCCTAAACCCTAAACCCTAAACCCTAAACCCTAAACCCTAAACCCTAAACCCTAAACCCTAAACCCTAAACCCTAAACCCTAAACCCTAAACCCTAAACCCTAAACCCTAAACCCTAAACCCTAAACCCTAAACCCTAAACCCTAAACCCTAAACCCTAAACCCTAAACCCTAAACCCTAAACCCTAAACCCTAAACCCTAAACCCTAAACCCTAAACCCTAAACCCTAAACCCTAAACCCTAAACCCTAAACCCTAAACCCTAAACCCTAAACCCTAAACCCTAAACCCTAAACCCTAAACCCTAAACCCTAAACCCTAAACCCTAAACCCTAAACCCTAAACCCTAAACCCTAAACCCTAAACCCTAAACCCTAAACCCTAAACCCTAAACCCTAAACCCTAAACCCTAAACCCTAAACCCTAAACCCTAAACCCTAAACCCTAAACCCTAAACCCTAAACCCTAAACCCTAAACCCTAAACCCTAAACCCTAAACCCTAAACCCTAAACCCTAAACCCTAAACCCTAAACCCTAAACCCTAAACCCTAAACCCTAAACCCTAAACCCTAAACCCTAAACCCTAAACCCTAAACCCTAAACCCTAAACCCTAAACCCTAAACCCTAAACCCTAAACCCTAAACCCTAAACCCTAAACCCTAAACCCTAAACCCTAAACCCTAAACCCTAAACCCTAAACCCTAAACCCTAAACCCTAAACCCTAAACCCTAAACCCTAAACCCTAAACCCTAAACCCTAAACCCTAAACCCTAAACCCTAAACCCTAAACCCTAAACCCTAAACCCTAAACCCTAAACCCTAAACCCTAAACCCTAAACCCTAAACCCTAAACCCTAAACCCTAAACCCTAAACCCTAAACCCTAAACCCTAAACCCTAAACCCTAAACCCTAAACCCTAAACCCTAAACCCTAAACCCTAAACCCTAAACCCTAAACCCTAAACCCTAAACCCTAAACCCTAAACCCTAAACCCTAAACCCTAAACCCTAAACCCTAAACCCTAAACCCTAAACCCTAAACCCTAAACCCTAAACCCTAAACCCTAAACCCTAAACCCTAAACCCTAAACCCTAAACCCTAAACCCTAAACCCTAAACCCTAAACCCTAAACCCTAAACCCTAAACCCTAAACCCTAAACCCTAAACCCTAAACCCTAAACCCTAAACCCTAAACCCTAAACCCTAAACCCTAAACCCTAAACCCTAAACCCTAAACCCTAAACCCTAAACCCTAAACCCTAAACCCTAAACCCTAAACCCTAAACCCTAAACCCTAAACCCTAAACCCTAAACCCTAAACCCTAAACCCTAAACCCTAAACCCTAAACCCTAAACCCTAAACCCTAAACCCTAAACCCTAAACCCTAAACCCTAAACCCTAAACCCTAAACCCTAAACCCTAAACCCTAAACCCTAAACCCTAAACCCTAAACCCTAAACCCTAAACCCTAAACCCTAAACCCTAAACCCTAAACCCTAAACCCTAAACCCTAAACCCTAAACCCTAAACCCTAAACCCTAAACCCTAAACCCTAAACCCTAAACCCTAAACCCTAAACCCTAAACCCTAAACCCTAAACCCTAAACCCTAAACCCTAAACCCTAAACCCTAAACCCTAAACCCTAAACCCTAAACCCTAAACCCTAAACCCTAAACCCTAAACCCTAAACCCTAAACCCTAAACCCTAAACCCTAAACCCTAAACCCTAAACCCTAAACCCTAAACCCTAAACCCTAAACCCTAAACCCTAAACCCTAAACCCTAAACCCTAAACCCTAAACCCTAAACCCTAAACCCTAAACCCTAAACCCTAAACCCTAAACCCTAAACCCTAAACCCTAAACCCTAAACCCTAAACCCTAAACCCTAAACCCTAAACCCTAAACCCTAAACCCTAAACCCTAAACCCTAAACCCTAAACCCTAAACCCTAAACCCTAAACCCTAAACCCTAAACCCTAAACCCTAAACCCTAA
>CM064873.1:672500-977500 GCA_032719365.1 Prinsepia uniflora
TGCCTAACTTAGGCAATTATCAATGGAGGGGTGCCTAACTTAGGCAACCCATGTGCCTTTTGAAGCCTATATAAATCCCCATAACTCTCATTTGTAATGCATCCCAAGCATCCCTAGAATCCTAGAATTAGAGAATTAGAGAAAAGCGTGAGAGAAAAGCTTGAGAGAAAAGCTTAAGAGAAAAGCTTGTGGAAGAATTTTTGTGAGAAAAATTCTTAGTATAATTCGGGGTGGGTTGTGAGTTGTGAGTGTTGTAAACACTTTGTATATTTTCTCCCTTTAGTAAAATGATCTGCAGCAGGTCCGGAGACGTAGGCACAATTGGCTGAACTCCGTTATCAAATTTGTGTGTCTTATTTTCTTTGTTATTTCGCAGTCTCACTAATCTGACTTATAGGGAAATCTGCGTAATTTCCTAACATCTACTATTTGATGCACGCCTAACCACAAAATCTATTGCTCTGTGTAAAATCTTTTTCCTAAAATAACCACCCTCAGGAAATTTAAGTCTAGATTGCATACAAAATCGTCATTTTCAACTCCATTACTGGTTCCGCAGGCTCAAGCTTACTTCATTTTCCATCTCTCTATTTTTCTTTCTATTCTCTCGCCCAGTTAACCAGCAAGCTCTAACCCGGCCATCTATCTTTTGAGCTAGAGTGTTAAGTCTGGGCGACTTCTTCACTGCCACAAAATTCAAAAGTGTTAGTGTTTCGGTAGGGACCAACAGGGGGAACAGGTGAATAAGCAAGCCATGTTGCATACGTTTGCTCCGACAATGCAAGACATATTCGGTAGATACAGCCGAAAATAACTAATTTAAGCCATGATCTCACAGACAACAAGTGTTTACTATTTGATACCCTTTATAGTTTATAGAGATCTGTACTACATGATACCATGAGGTATTTAATGTTTGCACAATGCTAAATCAGTGAGTGAACAATAATCTCATTGAAGAGCATCGTTGTAGTCGTGAAAGTGAAACTGTTCGTAGGTAAAGTGAGCCAACCATTTTGAAGTTGCAAACGAAAGTATAGGTGCTGCAACGATCGTAGTTCTCGCAGACACTGACATAGAAGCCTGCTTGGTCGCAGCAACAATTCCGAGCAAAGCAAAAGGGACGGCCTGCAATACTAGTTCAAGCACTTTCAGGCCTTTGTATCCAGCCTTGCAACTGCTGCAGTTCACCACATGAGACCGGTACCTACAAATGTTGGGCACAGACAGCACTATGAGTCGATTATGACCTTTAAAACAGACTCCAAGTCTCCATCGTAGTTCTAAGGATCACAAATAGTTGTGTTCAACACATTTGACAGAAAGGCAAGACAAATACAAATTTTCTAGTCTGTGTAACAGAAATTTATACATTGTTCAAAAGAGTAGAATTTCAAGATAATTTCAAACAGAATCAGTTTGTGCTACAGGATATTCATTGCACAAAAGAGATTATTACATCTAAAAACAATCTTTTAGCAATAAATCTAAGCATAATGCTTGGATTTGTATATCATACACTTACAGAAAATCGGGGTCACACTATATCATAAACTTTAACTCCATTATTATCCCATTGGGCATAAATTTGGATCACGTAGGGTATATTTAGTGGGAGAGGGAAGGGCAAATTACTAGAGGCAAAATTTAGCTCCTGTCATGATTCTGTTCATGATATTTTGTCCAAGGTTGTTTGCTGAGTTTCTAGTGGGGAGGGACAAGGGGTAAGAATTTAAATTTTTGGAAATTATTTTTTTAAAGATAATAATGTTGAAATATTATATAATGTATAAGAAATACAATTTAATTCTTATTTATCATACTTAACGTACATAGATATAAAAAATAATAATTAAACATCATCATAATAAAATAAAATTTTAAATTATACTAAAATAAAATACATTATTTATCCTACTTAATGAAGTAATTTTAAATTATATTAAAAATACTGCAAGTCTAATAAAAAATAAAACTATTAATTTAAATTAATAAATATATAAAATATGCAAGAGAAGAGGCTAGAATAGCCCCAGTCTTTGCCTTGGCTTTACCCAGTCCAGGCAAACCCTGTCCATTAGAAAGTGTGAGCCCTGGTCTGTGGGCTATATTGTGCCTTGCCCGGGCAAGGTTGATTGCACTAGACGTGCTCTTAAAAGCGTGGTTGTAGTCGAACAACTGAAACTGCTTGTAGATAAAGTGAGCCAACCATTTGGAAGCTCCAAAGGAAAGCATGGCCGCTGCAAGTATCGCAGTTGTTGCAGCCACTGATATAGCACCCTCCTTGGTCTTGGTTGCAGCAACAATTCCAAGCAAACCAAAAGAGACGACTTGCAGTACAGCTTGAAGCACTTTCAGGCCTTTGTGTGCAGCATTGCAACTGCTGCAGTTCACCACATGGGACCTGTACCTGAAAAAGGTTGTGCAAAACATCCCCTATAAGTCAACTTCGCAATTCCAAGGATCATCACTTTACTCCAGTCGAGATTATTGCGTCAAACACCGGAATTAGCATTTCAAGACCTCTTCAGTGAATAACTTGGATGGCAACAAGATTTAACCGACGATGGATAAAATGGTTTTTGATTTTGGGAAAGTAAGAAGTAAACCAACTGAACTTTGAATTCTTTGTAGTATTGTGAAAGTTACCTTTCCAGAAACAATTCTCTGGGGGGAGTCGGGGGAAGAGCCCCACTGAACTTGCCTCCCCAATCCACCTGACCGCCAGCGTACTTGTTTAGCCACTTCCTGAAACCCACCACGAGGGCATCTGCCTTAGTAGGCACAAAACATGCTTTCTGCCACTGGGTAGTGCCGGCCTCAAATATCTTCTGTTCCTGTAATACGAACTCAAGAGTCATACACTAATAAGATCAATAAAATATTCACCTATGAGGCTAGGAATCCATGTCCACGGTCTCGTGGCTACACATATAAATTCGATAGTGTTTCAATCTTATTGTCCTTCCATTCAGTATTACTATTGCATTTTATGACATCTTCTAGCAGTATACCTAACTTAAATGAAAGCATAGCATAACTAGAAAAATCACTTACATGAGAATTTTCTTTCAAAATTGAATTCTATAGTCCATACTATTCTGATTAAGTTCATAAAAATTATACAAAATTAATATCACGACAATACTAATATATGACATATTCTGCAGTAAAAACCAGTAACCTCAACTTGCATGAAGGCTTTCAGTAAAACAATATTACCGGAGGGCCATCAGTAGGTGCTTGAGGGATGAACTTGCAGTTACCATAGCCATTAAAACACCAGCCATGATATACACACTGCAAACGTCCCCACTGATCAATTCTCCCTTCAGGCAATGGAGCCAATCTGTGAGGACACTTATCATCAAACACGCTCCAGGCATTCTCATTTCTGACCCACCACACCACCACATCCATATTCCATACCCAAAACCTTCTTTGCATGAGGCATTCTCTTGTCAAGATCACAAACTGCCATCAAAGGGTACCATTGGGCATTCCAGTCAAATTTATCTTCTTGGGTTGGAGTTTCAAGCGCTGCTTCAGGTGGGTTCGCAGGCTCAGTCCAAACAGAGGATGAAACGGTGGTGAAAAATGTTGAATGCGGATGATCTATTTCTTTGAACTAAGGAGAAAGACGACGAAGTGGGTAATGGGTTAAAACCAGAGAAACTGAGTTTCATGGAACGGGGTTTGTCAAATTTAGTTGAAATTTGTAGTGATGGAAACGGAACAGATGAAATTCTCAGGCTTTAATTCCATGGCTTCCAGTGAAACCTGCAGAGCTCCAAGGTCAAATCTTGAGGCTCAAGTTGTAAAGCTTGAACTGGAAATTGAGTAAGACACCTGAGTCTGCTCTGAATTTAAATGAGACTTTTATGATCTTCGATAGAACAAAGTGAATTAGAGAAGTGTGAGTCAGCCTGCATCAAAAATAATAAATAAATAAAAAAAAGTGGGGCAGTTAGTGTCAGTTTGTACTATTTGATAATTGAAACTGTAAAAACTGTGACTTTGGAGGCAAGTCTTTTTGAAATTTGTCGGGATTCGGCATTTTTTTTTTAAATTCTACTTTTTTTTTTTGTGTGGTGAATCATATCCAAGATTTTCAGCTAAAAAACAGGACATATAAAAGGTAGAATTTTTTTTAATGATAAGAGTTGGATGATTAAGAATTACGTGTGCATAATACAAATCAGAGTTTAGTCGATTGATACATTAATCTATTCCTTCTCATTCAGATACTCACACTAATGAAAAAAAGTTGTCGTAATCATTATACTGGATTAATTAATATAATAATCGGAATAGAAACAGAGGATACATGTAAGATTCCTATAGCACTGTCCTCAAGAGTGGGAATATTTGATCAGTAAAGAACTAGATTATGTGGCTATTTCAAGACATAATCGGTAGAAACCAACCCAAACATGACTCATATAAGCCATGATGTCAGATCCATATCCATATTCATGCCTCAACTACAAAATCTTTTGGTTTTTTAGTCTCTTTCCTTCTTAGTTTAGTTTTTGTTGACAAGAATATTTTAAAAGGCATACCAACCGAATAAAGATCCACCATATAATGTACTAGCTTACACTTTAATATGTACTTATAATTTAGATATCTCCTGTTTGTGCTTGATAAATTGTAAACAACTGATAAAACGTCGTCTTCCTTGCCAAAGATCCCACCAAATTATATGTTCAACACCTGTTAACATACAGATCCACCATAATTACATTATTTTCCCATGGGAGTTTAATGTTTTCTCATTATGCTATAGCAGTACAAGAACATTAATCTCACCTAAGAGCATGGTGTAATCGTGAAAGCCGAACTGCTTGTAGATAAAGTGAGCCAGCATTTCGAAGCTGCAAAAGAAAAATATAGCCGTTGCAACTATCGAAGTTCTTGCAGCCACTGATATAGAATCCTGCTTGGTTGCAGCAACAATTCCAAGTAGAGCAAAATACACGACCTGCAATACCACTTGAAGCACCTTTAGACCTTTGTGTGCAGTACTGCAACCAAGGATTGAAATATCGATATCGATGGATATATCGGTAGTTAAATTTACGAAAATCTCGCTCTAAATATCGATATCGTTACGATCAACAAAAATGACGGAAATTTAATCTAAAGTTAGAAAATTTTAATGAAACTTTGGGAAAAATTTAAATATCTAATAATGGTTATATAAGACTAATAAAATTATAAAATGTATTTGATATAATAAATATATGATGCAATATGATTCTAAGGATGACTAATAATATAAAATCTTAAATATAAACATAATTGAATTGAATTACTATAATTCAATGTTAATATTACTTAAAACATAACAATAAAGGATAAAAAAAAATTAAATGGAATAAAAATGATAAAATAAATCAAAATATATTTGAAATGGAAAAAATGAAAAAAAGATTGTTGAAAAATTGAAAAATCAAAATAAAGGAATTAGTGTCTTGGGAGGGTTTGAACCCGAGACCCCCCAACCCACCCAAAAAGCGCCAGCACCAATTCGACTAGGAAGCTTTAGTTGACAATTTAATTAATCTATAATATATAACGTAATTGTAAAAAGCTAACAGTCATCTCCTTCTTCCTTCAGCGGGTTTGCAAATCGGGTTTTTTAACCCAACGACATGATCCGACTAAAACAACCTTATTTTACGTCCAATTTTCACAATTAATCGTTCATCTTCGTCTTTTTATCCCAAAAATGGATATGTGTGCTCCAAATAAGACAACGCTTCGATATTTCGGTCAATTTCTTCCCCTGCCTCCTTATGTGTCGCCGGTGAAACTTTCCGATATTTTCATCCATGGGTATAACTAGGTCATTACAGAGGTTTCTTGAGGAGTTTTTTTTATCAATAATAAATCAGAATTATCAGAGTTTCTCTTGGGTTTACCCCAGAGCTCAAGATATTCGTTCCTACTTTATTCTATTTCTCTTCTTCTTGACGTGTTCTTGGATTCTGTGTTGCTGGGCCACATCATAACTTGCACAACACAAAGAAGCATGCAAAGTACATTTTATTCACTTCTTAGTTTCACATAATCTGAATCATTCCACCCCCTATCGATTATTTTTTGTTGCCATCAAAGTCAATCACTAAAGAGATGTTGGCAATGCTAAAATTTGGCGTTGATGCAGTAATCTCAATTCTAGTGAAGTGGTGAATGTGGTTAAAACAGATTCTATTATAAACTATCTTGTAATTCACTCTTTATGTGAAATATGTTGAATAGAACACAACTTATTGTCCACCTGGCTGTGTTTTCAAATACCGGTCCCATATGGTGAGTTGCAGCAGTTGCAGTCATAGATGAAAATATCAGAAATTTCGGTCGAAATTTCGCCGAAATTTCGAAAAATTTCACCGGCGACACATAAGGAGGGGGTGAAGAAATTGACCGAAATATCGAAACATTGTCTTAGTTGGAACACACAGATCAATTTCTGGATCAAAACGACGAAGATAAACTATTAATTTGTGAAAATTGGACGTAAAATAAGGTTGTTTTAGTCAGGTCATGTCGTTGGGTTAAAAAACCCGATTTGCAGACCAACTGAAGGAAGAAGGAGATGACTGTTAGCTTTTTGTAATTACGTTATTTGATTAAATTGTCAACTAAAGCTTCCCAGTCGAATTGGTGCTGGCGCTTTGGGTGGGTTGGGGGGTCTCGGGTTCAAACCCCCCAGGACACTAATTCCTTTTAATTTTTTTTTTCAATTTTTCAACAATCTTTGGCCCCCCCCCCCCCCCCCCCCCCCCTCCCCTTTCCTCCTTTTTTCTAATTTTAAATATATTAATTCATCCTTTCCTCATTTTTTCTAATTTTAAATATATTAATTCATTCCAAATTTTGAACGAAATTAGATCCTATTTTTTCATCTTTTTTCCAATTTCAAATATATTTTGATTTATTTTATCATTTTTCTTCCATGTAATTTTTTTATGCTTATTGTTATGTTTTAAATAATATTAACATTGAATTATAGTAATTCAATTCAATTTATGTTTATATTTAAGATTTTATATTATTAGTCATCCTCAGAATCATATTGCATTATATTATTCATCATATATTTATTATATTAAATTCATTTATAATTTTATTAGTCTTATATAACCATTATTGGATATTTAAATTTTTCCCAAGTTTCATTAAAATTTTCTACTTCTAAATTAAATTTCAGTCATTTTTGTTGATCGTAAACGATATCGATATTTAGAGCGAGATTTCCGTAAATTTAACTAGCGATATATCCATCGATATCGATATTTCAATTCTTGATTATCGCTAGAGTAAGTTTTATTTTGTTGAGCGACGGCCCTTCCGCTCGCCATCGGCGGATCACTAAGGCCGATTTTCGTCACTGCTCGATGGGTGGATCTTGCGTTCCAATGATCCATGGCTTGTTTATATGCCCTTGTAGGCACAGCCTGCTTTCTGCATTGGGTAGGGCCAGGGTCGAATATCTTGTGTTCCTATAGGAAGAACTCATGAGTCAGATAAGAAGACGACCAATAAAAGATTCACTTGCCACTCCATGCCCCGTGGTCTTGCAGCTGCACGTATAAACTAAATAGAGTGTTTCTCTTAGAGAAGTAAAATAAAAAAACAGATAGAAAAAAGTGAGTCCCTGAGTGTGATAAGTGTTTACTATTTGATAATTGAAACCTCAAAAACTGACTTGGGAGGCAAGTCTTTTGTCGAGACTTGCCATTTCCCTATTTATTCTACTTTTTTGTGTGCTGAATCATATCTAAGGTTTTCACGCAAAAAATATACGTATCTAAGAAAAAAACTTGTCATTATCATTGTGCTGATTAACATAATCGGAGTGGAAAGTCGCACTGGCATGTCCCCACAGTTTCGATCTAAAGATAAAGGTGAGGTTCACATGTCCTTCTATCACACTATCCTTCAGGAGTGGGAATTTTGAAAATTAATCAGATTATGTCGCCATTACAAGACATAATCGGTAGAAACCAACCGAACACAACTCATTTAAGCCATGATCTCAAAGACAACATTGACATTCACATCACATGATACTATTTAGTGTGAATTCACGTTCAATAATGTTTAAGTTACACAAATCATACTCTGTAGGGAATCGGGATGACATATAGATCATTATTACATTATCCAATGGGGAGTTTAATGTTTTCATTATGCTGAAGCAGTGAGAGACCATTAATCTTAACACACAGCATGGCTGTAGTCGTGAAAGTGAAACTGTTTGTAGATAAAGTGAGCAAACCATTTGAAAGCTGAATATGAAAGTATAGCCGCTGCAACTCATAGTTCTTGCAGCCACTGATACAGCAGAATGCTTGGTTGCAGCAACAATTCCCAGTAGAGCAAAAGAGCCGACCTGCAATACCACTTGAAGCACTTTCACTTTCAGACCATTGTATGCACTAGAAACCATCAGAACATGACCCACTTAAGCTATGATCTCAGAGACAGTATTGACAATTACATCATAATGTCGAAGTAAATTTGTACAAGTGAGTGACTGAGGGGGAATGAATGGGTCAAAAAGTGGCAGCTGATTATTTTACCATATCCATGCCCCAACCACAAAGCCTTTGCGTTTGTTTAATGTCTCTTTCCTTTTTAGTTTTTGTAGACAAGAATACCTTGTAGGTATACCATTACCAACTGAATAAGAACAAAGATCCACCATATTATGTACTAGTACTTTAATATGTACTTAACTTATATATCTCGTGTTTGTGCTTGATAATTGTAAACAACTGAGAAAACATCATCTTCGATCATATGGTCATGATCGTTTAATGTTTTCATTATGCTATAGCAGTACACACGAGCATTAATCTCACTGAAGGGCGTGGCTGTAGTCGTGAAAGTGAAACTGCTTGTAGATAAAGTGAGCCAGCCATTCTGAAGCTGCAAAGGAAAATATAGCCGTTGCAACTATAGCAGTTCTTGCAGCCACTGATAAAGAATGCTGCTTGGTTGCAGCAACAATTCCAAGTAGAGCAAAAGACACGCCCTGCAATGCCACTTGAAGCACTTTTAGACCTTTGTATGCAGCACTGCAACTGCTGCAGCTCGCCACGTGGGACCAGTACCTGAAAACACAACCAGGTGGACAATTGCTCGTGTTCTGTTCAACATATTTCACACAAGGAGTGAATTACAAGGTAGTTTATAATAGAATCTGTTTAACTACATTCACCACTTTACTAGAATTGAGATTACTGCATCATGCCAAATTTTAGCATTTCCAAGATCTCTTTAGTTGTTGACTTTGATGGCAACAAAATATAACCGATAAGGAGTGAAATGATTCAGATTATGTGAAACTAAGAAGTGAACATACTGCACTTTGTATGCTTCTTTGTGTTGTGCAAGTTACCTGTCCAGCAACTGCTCTCTAGGGAGAGTCGGGGGAAGAGCCCCACTGAACTTGCCTCTCCAATCCACCTGACCGCCTGAGTACTTGTTTAGCCACTTCCTGAAACCAATCACGAGCGTATCTGCCTTTGTAGGCACAAAACATGCTTTCTGCCATTGGGTAGGGCCAGCATCGAATATCTTGTGTTCCTGTAGGGAGAACTCATGAGTCAGACAAGAGTAAGACCAATAAAAGATTCACTTAAGGCTCCATGTCCCATGGTCTTGCAGCTGCACATATAAACCAATAGAGTGTTTCTCTTATTGCCCTCCAAGTCTAAGACTTGATTCAAACTAATTGAACCGGCTCCAGAATTTAACATTTTCATAACGGACCTTGAAAGGAAAAAGCATTTCTTTCACGGGCGTGTGTAGTGGGTGGAAGGAGGTTGGTCAGGCTCATAAATATTACAATCACAATTAAATCATAAGTGAACTTCATCATATTTCTTTCAACTGAAAAAGCAAGTCCTGTATTCAGAAAAAGAGATGAATGATAATTTTTAAACTCAATACAAAGAGTTGGGAACTTAGGAGTCACCTCAATGTGAAGGAGATATAAATCTGAGTCCAGAACCAGGTTTAGTGCCATATGAATGATCCATCGTGGTATAATCTTATCCATCCAAAAGCTGAAGTTTCTTGGGAAGGTCCATATCAATCTGCTTTTACCCGGGCTAACTGGGATGCAAAAGAAAATTAGAAGAGCTCTCCGCTGAGTTGATGGCACCTGCACAAACCACCATCCACAGAAATAAAAAGTGAATGCAGAGATAAAGGATATGGACAAACATAACCGAAAGTCTAGATGCCAAAGGAAGCTATATATGAAATAAATAAGTAAATCAGTTATCAGCATAGTGTGCTACCTCTTTGGTTCCAGTTGGTGATGCATCCCCATTACCTTGGTCAACCGGAACAAGGGGAGGAGAAACAAACACACATGGTGCCAAAAATTTACTGTGATCCCATTCGTGCTTCGCGACGAAACCATTTATGTCTAACTTCTCAACTCTGAAATCCAATGGTCTGCCACCTTCTCTATCAGGTTTCTCTGTAGGGTAAGGAACTATAAGTCGTGTGAACCTCAAATGAACATGATGAATTGAATAAAAAATTATCCATAATATATTACCTTTCGGTTGAACAGTTTGCATTATTCCATAATGTGCATATGGTACATGAGCAGGGTCCATAAGATTTTCAATCAAGACCTCGTACCTGAAATTGCAATTAACAAATCAAAGGAAAGCTTCTACAAAAGGAAAATCAAACTTACCTACACAAAGTACTAGTTATTGAACTTGTGGCAATAAAGAAGAAAAGATACACTTCTACTTGCTCTCTCTGTCTCTCTCTAGCTATAGCTAAAATAACTTATACGCTGTTATATGGAAAACTAATATGACAAGGATATGTATAACTCAGTCTCGGTCCATACAAGATAAGATTTATATCTGAAATGTTTCGGAAAACATATCTTTGCATACCCGTAAGGAATGTCTCTAAATGACATTAAAAAAAGTATAGGATGGATCATCTAGTTCCGGTATGAAGGGAGGTTTTTACTCCTCAAGAATATCTTTGTATTGAGGATCAGAATTTGGCCAAAACCACAAAATGCCATTCTGCACAGTTGTTGGATAAGCAGCTACACATGCTTTCTTGAATTTGTGAATCTGCATACCATTATCATATTAAAAGGGTCATCCTGCTATCTGATTAAGCTATAATCATCGGGGTTCATCGTTAAGTTGATGTTTAGGCTTATGAAAATTATGCCAAACTATTACTACGGCATCTACGACATCTTTTAACAGCCTAGCTAACTAGTTGAAAGCTTAACGTAAGTATCAAATCTGCTATTTGCATGAAGATTTTCTTTCAAAATTATGCAAAACCATCGGTTATATGCAACTTCTTCTGCAGTCTATAGCTACTTTGTATGAACGTCAGAAAACCCAGTAATCTCATGAAGGTTTTCAGTGAAAAATTGTTACCGGAGGGCCATCAGGAGGTGCTTGAGGGATGAGCTTGCAGTCACCAGAGCCACTAAAACACCAACCATGATAAACACACTGCAGCCTCCCCCACTGATCTATTCTCCCTTCAGACAAAGGTGCCAATCTGTGAGGACACCTATCGTCAAACACCTTCCAGGAACTCTCATTTCTATCCCACCACACCACCACATCAATACCCAAAACTTTCTTTGCATGAGGGACCCTCTTGTCAAGATCACAAACTGGCATCAGCGGGTACCATTGGGCATACCAATCGAATTTCTCTTCTTGGGTTGGAGTTTCAAGCACTGGTTCAGGTGGGTTTGCAGGCTCAGTCCAAACAGAGGATGATAAGGTGGTGAAAAGCTTGAATGTCGGTGATCTGCTTCTTTGAACTAAGGAGAAAGATGATGTTCTATTTCTTTCAACTACGGTGAAAGTCAGTTTCTAGGATTGGGTACTTTCAAATTTGGGTGGGATTTTTAATAACGGAATAGGTGAAATTGTCAGAATTTCCATGGCTGCCACCTTCAGAGCTCAACCTCCAACGAGGAAATGGAAGACTGTCCTCCAAGCAGCAGCTCCAAGATAAAATCTTGAGGCTCAAAGTTGAACTGGGAATTTAGTATAACACTTGAGTCTGATCTGAATTGAAATGGGAATTTTTATGGTCTTCTATGGAGTGGCAAACATGTCGAAGGAAATTAGTAAAAAAAGTAGCATTGAACTGTTTTGCGTCAGTATAAAATCTTCTATATTTGCTAGTATACCTACTACATTTCACACTTCTTTTTGACAATAGACTGCACAACTGTGAAGCATTGAAATTTTCATTTTTTTTAGCAAATCGTGTTTTGCAGTCTATTCCATTTTTGTTGACATAAAATATTGGGGGCATACCGCATACCTACTCCCACATTGACTTCTTTTTCACAATAGACCTGCAAAACTATGAAACATCAGGATATTTAACGTTTCACATAAAGAAGAAATCAACGAAGAATCATTAAACATTTCGAACATGTCGAAAGGCGAAGAGAAGTTTTTGATACTTAAGAGTGAACGTCACCGCATTTTTTAATTAGTCTCGGATACAAACAAGGAAAGAAAAAATTGGATCATGTTTTGTATTAGAAGGGCATAAAACCCACCAAATTTCTTGGAATTTGTCATCTCCTTTTGTACAAGATGAACTAATGGAAAAATTGTAGACATGATTTGAGTAGGAAAAGAATGACAGAGAACTCCTATATCATATCTTTTCTATTCACACCAAAGAATGAAGTAATAAAGGAATATACTTTGTTATGATAAATTAGAAATTTCTGTTACTCTTCGTCCTGTAAACAGTGGGGAGGACTGCGTTCTATAGGGTCGAATGCTTGTTACTCTTCGTAACGCCGGTGAGTTCATGCCCTCTTCCATCATCCCGCCACAGTTCGTGGGTGTCAGCACCTTTGGACTCAACACACCAGCCATCCGAGGAGAGAAGTATGATCGTGCCGATCGTGCCCCGGCGGCACTTCTTGGAGACAAGCTGACATGTTCCAGAGCTCGGAACTGAAGCTCTGCGGGATAGTCCCTAACACAACCAATCCGAGGTCCAGCTCCTGTCGTCCATTTGCAAGACAACTGCTTTCCCAGCTGATATGATTCCATTCCTTTGTGTGAGTTGATCCTTTTGAGAATTGATTCATGAGGAATGCCTTGCTCCTCAGTCTCTTCTTCATGGTTTTCTTCAAACAAGTTTTTTTTTGAAGCCATGTAATCATGTTCTGATGGTAAACTTTCGTCTGCTGTTTCATAACCATCCACGGGAGATTCTGCAGGGAAAATATTGCATCTTGAACCAGCAAGTTGAGTTTCGCTCTCTACTGTCTCATAGAAGGTTTCCTTGTCAGGGATTGCAAGATTAGACAATTTTCTACTGACACTCCGGAGCCTCCTTGACATATGAGATTCCATTGAAGCAGCTGGTCCCGTTGCATTAGTATCTTCGCGAGTTAAGTCTTCAGCAATCGTCTCTTCAGTCTTTAAATCGGATACATTAGGGATTAAATCCTCTTCAGATGAGTTGCATCTGATATGAGCACTGCTTCTTTTCTTGCTAAGTGAACCTTCATCTTCCTCATCAACTGGACTTAACTGTATAGCAAAAAAAGCAAGCTTTTTAGTATACATGTTTTCATTTATCTTGAAAGGTATTAGATCATTGAAAAAGAATATAAAGTTCTGAATTTTCATAATTTATACCTTAACATTGGTGAGATCCACATTGTTCTCTTCAAGGAATGAAACGAAATCTCTGAAATTTTCTTCTGTGGGACGATAATGACCACTGTGAGGCCAAACTGCCTGTAGAAAAGTCACAAGAGATCAATGTCAGAGACAATCACAATAACTAGAGAAAGCAAAATTCGACATGTTTTTTGAGTTATAGTCATACCTTAATGATACCATGTTCAACAACTAATCTCCCAGCGGCAGATGTGGCTCCTCCAGCCAAAAAACTTGAATGCTGAAATGTGCCCTTCGTTTTCTTGCCTACATATAGGGTTCTAGAAGCACTGAGCACGAAAATACATTTGGCATCACCGAATTCTTCAGTTGTATGGAGGAGCTGCCTTGATTGCTTGTATAAGAATTTTCCATCCTCCACAACAACTTCGTATGCCATTCTTTCCATCTATATTGAAAGCAAAATAATTATCAGCAAATAAATTGGGAGAAAACCAAGATTCAAGGATAAACAATAAGGATATAAAGCCTCACCGGCCCAAGATATTTGATACACTGCTGTTGAAGTTTCGATCTGGTGCATTTTTCAACTAGATTTACTTCCTTCCCTTCGCCTATATCTAACCAGTAGAAAAAGGGTTCTTTACTCTGGCAATGAAGCCATTTGACATAATAAAAGTGCAGATTATGTCCATACCGATGCCTTGGATCAATCTGTTTTTAATCAGTATAGAGGACTAAGATCAGTAATGGCTCGTAAAATATACAAGAAAAAAATTGGACAAATTCAAATGCAATCAACTTACAGCTTCTAGCCAGTGCTGTAAAGCAAGTTTTTGTGCCTTTTCATTCTTTGATAGACCTTTTCCAACCTGCAGTGACAAAGAAACGCTTAGTTTCTTGAACAAATTACGAGAAACTTAAAGCAGGGCATAGCAATCTGTTCAAAATTTACCTTGGCAGCTCTGGTCCTTGCCCTAGACCAACGTGAAATGGCAGTTTCATGTTTCTCAATTTCAAAGAATGATATAGAGCTGCGCTTGAGCTCCGCGAAATCTAATAGCTTCCACCTACAATAATACAAATAATTTGAATTGAATCAGATATAAAGACCTTTTTTTTTCCCGTAAAATGGTAAGATTAGCATACAACAATGAATACTTACCAGCTTTGTTCAATAAGAACTGCACAATCTGCTAGCTTTCTTCTGGTTCGGAAGCTTTTGTATACTTTCTGCAATTTAACTGCTGCCATGTGTTTGGGGCTGGCAGGATCCAAAAATCTTGAGGGTTGGATCAAACTATCTGATCTCCGCGATTGCATGTCTATCTCTTTGCCAGTGGAACTGAATGGTGCAATGCTCGTTTCTTTGGCAAGGGGGCTGAGTGATGCAACAGTCATGCTCTTTCCTAATGAAGGAACTTTAAGCAAACCCATTTTCTCAAACTCGTTCCCTTTAAAGCTAACAGAAGTTTCTAATGTCATCTTTCCAGAGCCTAAGGATTTCATTATTGTGGGTTCTGTATCAGCACCCTTGAAACTGACGGATCTAACTGGAGTTTTGACTTGATCATCTCCAAAGCTGATGGACTTTACGATTATTGATTGTAACGCACTTTCCAAATCGCCTTTGTCAGAAAATGGGCACGAAAAGGAAATTCCCATTCCAAGGAAAATCGGGTTTTAGAAACCTGGAAAATTTAGTCTCCTGTGATAACACATAATTAGAAATGAGCCTTAGTGAATATTCCATATCATACAATGCCTTGTACAACAAAAAAGTATCACTGAAGACACTAATGTAAGCATGCAGTTAAGTATCCAGAACATGAACAAGAACATATCAGAAAAATCAATCATGAAACGAACTTAGATCTAAAAGCAAAAACCGAAAAGCTAATGAAACATACACATCCATATGTAAGTGTATTCACTCCCATGACATCCGTTTCTTTCTAAGCTAAGTCATTTTCTTATATGGTAAAATCTATCGGCATAAAAAATTGAAGAAAGAAAAACATTGGTTGTCCTATCACCTAAGAATGCAGAGCCAATAGAAAAAGACAGTGAATCTACAAAACCCATTACCAAAACTTTTATTTTAAAAAACAAAACAAGCACCCTTTTTTTTCCATTTGGATCAAACCCATGAAGCAAAGAGCATGGATCCAATGAACCCATTACCAGATAACCAAAACTCAAACAAAAACCATTGTAAAAACAAGCACATTCCCATGAACAAAAATCAAAAGCCCAGAAAACCCATTTAATCAAATAGCACAAAAAGTCGCCAAAGAACAAAACTTTTGCCATTATTTCTGTCCCCTTACACACCAAATACAAAACAAACTAATAAGAAGAGCAAAAAGGTAAGATCTTTACAGAATTAAAGGGCGCATTGTTACCTTTAAAGGATGATGTTCGGGCCAATATAAGAGCAGAAATGGCTTGTCGGTGTATTAATAGAAAGGAAAGCTGGAAATTTGATTGGTGGGTGAGAGGAGTTGGAATTGTTTGAGAGGATTGGTTTGATTTTTGATAATAACAAGAAGAGAAGTCGTCGACCCTTCTTCGTTGCTGTACAAAGCTGCTGCGCTTTTCAAACTCGATCCTCCACTCATCTAGCATATATAGGAACTCAAAGCAGAGGGGAAAAAACCACGTGGGCATCGGGGTTTTACTGGGAAAAAACCCGAAATTTGAAAGCGCCAAAACAATTATTTTTCTGAAACTTTTTTTCTTTTTGTTTTTTTGTGGAGCTAATCTTCTGTGGAGTATTATTGAAATGGAATACTTTTTTTTCCTTTCGGTTTTTCTTCCCTCTTTCTAAGATTTCTGAAACTTTTTCGTTTTCGTTTTTAATTTTTCTTTTTGTTTTTTTAGGAGCTAATCTTCTGAGGAGTATTATTGAAATTGAATACTTTTTTTTTTTCTTTCGGTTTTTCTTCCCTCTTTCTAAGAAATTGTAAGAGCACATATACAAATAATAATTTTATACTTGACCAAGTAGGCAAAGCTTGTATGTACTAGAAATTCCGCACACTAATAAAAATATATGATTTCTCCAAATTACTAAGGGTTTTGTTCAAAAATATTATATCATACTATCATTATAAAAGGTAAATTTACATGTACTCATAAAAAAATTGATATAAAATCAAAAAGATTAAAACTTGTCTCGGCGTATATATTTATTCTCTAGCTACCTCCTAAGACCCTTCATTTCATTAAAATTTTCTACTCATTCTGATCAATTCTTTGACTTCTTCATAACTTGATGAACAAGCTCAAATCTGATGTTATTATATCCTTCTACCCAATCATATATGTGAAAGAAAATGACGGTGCATTGGATATCAACCCCGTCTTTTACAATAGTCAAATATAAAATCTATCATATAATATATGAAGGAATACCACTAACTATAACATTGATTGATTCGATGTTACCGTGGTAATAATTAAACAATACATGTTAACAAATTTGGGAACCTACATTTTTACTTGGTACTCTTATGTATAAATTAAGTAATTATATATGTAAGCTTTATTGTCACTATCAGATATTTTCACTTGAAATTATAGTTTGTTTACAACCTGCAATTGACTTTGTATATATCCATAGTCGACAGCACTTGTGTAATTGCATTGAAGTAGTCATGTAATCAAGAAGTACCTTTGGCGTAACCAGCAAGTAAGTCTTTTGCTATTATAAAGTCTTTTACTATTATTAGAGCATCTCCGAGATGTTAAATTCCAAATATCAAATTTAAATTTGATGGCTGACGTGGCAATTTGACATTTATATAGTTTTACACTCACTTAATATGTCAAATTAAATTATTATTTTAAATAAAAATAGGAAATAAACTGGAAATAGAAAGAAGGAAACAAAATAAAAAAAGAAAATAATAAATAAAAGTAGCTGGCAGCTGTTTAAAAATAATAATAAAATATTCATTTGACATTTTGCTTTTGAGATGTAAAAAATAACAGCTGAACCACCAGCCTTCATTCCACATCAGCTTTGACAATTCGGTTGGAGTGATGTGAGATGTCATTTATAGCCGTTAAATATCTATGTTGCACTTTTGACATATCGGTTGGAGATGCTCTTAGTAGCACATAAATCAAATGCTAGCTTAACAGAAAATTAGTGTATTTAACTCACTTGTCTTCCTACTCAAATTTAATTTAAATTTAAGAAAAATCGAACTTAAAATTTGTGATTGAACTGTGAAAACGTAAATTTATTTTGAATTTAATGAAAATCGAATTAAAATCTACAACTAAAATGGAAAAACGTAAATTCGTTCTAATTACTTGCAAATAATGTGAGTGTGACTAATTAGAAAGGCATTGAATAGGGTTGGGTTGGTTTGATACTTTGATTGGTGATGTGTGTGCACATGTGGAGTGTTGTGGATGGATATGATGAGTTGTCAAGGATGATTCCCTTGGATTATTTTGTTAATTAATTATAAATTAATGTTGAAATTGAAATATGTACGTTAATTAATTAATTATAAATGTAGAAAATTGAAATATGTATTTGAAATTGAAAGTGAAATTGAAAGCTGAAAGTGTTTGGAACTTTCATGCATGCGCGTCATACTAAGAAGCTATGTCCCATAAGTTGACTTGAATATTGAAAAATATGCAAAACTTGGGTTTCAAGTTTGATGGAGTTAATAACAACAAAAATTCTCTTGCCAACTCCCAACTCCCAAGTCCAAACCTTCTCCATTCTAATACGTGTCGTACCGTATTAATTTATTTAATATTTATATATAATATGTTAATAACTTTGAATTTAATTTTCCACTTTATATTATTTTGGACTTCGAGCATTGTTGAAGCATAATTCGTCATTTAAACTTAAAAGACTCAAGGATCTCTGCAAACAGCAAACAATAAGCTATTGTTCGTTCAATGATCGAGATCCGGGGGGTTGTTCGACTAAGAACGCTACAATGCTTAAGTCAGTTTTGAAAGAGAAATTTTAAGAGTTTAAATAACGTTGAACAGAATTACCTGCAAAGTGAAATGAGTTCCGCTATTTATGGGAAAACCTTGGGAGTCTCAGAGCGTTCTGATTGGACGGTTGAATTTGTAATTAATAAATAGTATATTAATAATAAAATATTATTTAATAATTATAATAATGGCTCATTATGAAAATAATGATAATTATTGTAATTTAATATCAATATTAATTATCTGTTATTAAGAATAATGATAATTAACTCCAGGAAGAATATTAATATTACGGAGATTTTCAACCCGATTAAATAATGTATTTAACTGGTAAATAGATTATTTAATCTGTGAATATTTACAAGTCATTAGTATTATTATCATGGACAATTTGGTCATTTCTAAAATTATGAATATGCGTGTGACATATAATACGCATGCATAATACATATATTCAGTCTATATTGACTACTACTCTTTTATGTGTCGGAAAGTAGCGTACGTACGCCAAAGCATATACAAATTAGTACATAAAATAGTAAAATTACGATTACCGCCATTCGCCAACAAAATAATTAAGTTGACAGCTGGCGATCGAGCTGCATGCTTATAGTTTGTTGCACAGAAACCCTAGCTACTTATAGTTTTAATTAATCATTAATTAATCATCAAAATCTAAAGGTGTCCGTTCTCAGAACCCGTAAAAGGCCAGTTTGGGAAGAACTTCCTATTAATCTCTTATTCTCCTTTTTTTTTTTAAAATAATTCACATACAATTAAGGGTGATAATTTTTGACACAACTCGAAACCCACACGAAATTTATTTGGGTCAACTCGCACGATTAAAATTTCGGGTTATTTTCGGATCAACCCGTTATGACCCGTTTATTAAACGAGTGGGTTTCAGGTCAACCTATTAACCCGTTTAATAAATAGATAGATTTTGGATTGACAAGTTAATCCATATATTGACTTATATATTGACTCATTTAATAAATGTGTCATTATTAACTCATATATCTACCTATTTACCTACCTAAATATCTATTAAATCTTATAATTTAAATAGGTTAAACATATTAAACGAATCAAACGGGTCATAGGTTAATTGAGTTTTGAGTATGACCTATTTATTAAATGGGTTACACGGGCCATTAACAGGTCGGGTTCGAGTTGGACATTCTTGACACGATTATTAAACGGGTCAGATTCAGGTTTGGCATAAATGGGTAAAATAGAATTCGTGACACGACACGAATTCGACACGACACAACTCATTACCACCCCTACATGCAATAACCCAAAACTGATAATTAAGAATTACTCTGTATTGAGAGTCGAAAAAACCCACATACGCGTTATAGCGCATTTCTAACTACAATCAGGATATAACCCAAAGGGAATCGAATTTAGAACTAGGCGAGAGTATACTGGGTCTGGAAGCACCATAACCACTGAGCTAACCTGTTGTGGTTCTTTTTTTCTTTTCTTATTCACTCTTGTAAAAAAAAATAAAATGAAGTAGAATGTGACGATTGTTATTTTAACTATAGATAAAAATATCTATAATATTATTTAACAAAAAAAAATCTATAATATTCATAAAATTTTCATCAACATAACCGTATTTTGGATCTCGACTTTAAAATAAGAGGGAAAAAATATCCGTAATATTTATGTGAATATACCGTATTTATGGATATTGACATAAAAATAGAGGGAAGAAAAATCTCATCCCAATTTTCATGATATAAGTATTAGTTATATATCAATATATACTATTGGGTGCTTATATTATTTTCCAAATTTTTTTAAATTTTTTTCAAGTTTTATATTAATTTTTTTTGTTGAGCGTGAACGATATCAATTTAAAATCAATATTTTAATAAATCTAATTGTTAATATTTATGTAAAAAACGATATTTTCATCTTTAAGGCCACATAAGCGCCCTGACTACTCAATATAAAAAAGATGATACGAGAAGATAGCATTAAGATATAATGCAAATATTATCTCGGGATAAAAATGTGTTTGAATTGCAGTTGAATTTATTGCATTCAAAGATGCAATAATTAGAACGCATTTTAATTTTATATAGACTGAGCTGAGGTTGCAACAAACACATATGACATCTCAGTGTAATCTAAATGCTTCGACAGATCTGGATTTTCTTCCTTAAGCTTCTGGAGATGGAGGTGCTAAAATACCCTTTCATTTGCCATATCCAGCTGTTTAATCGAGATCTCCATGCAAGATATGCAAGGTGAGAGGTACTTTGCACCGTACGAGCCGTGGACTCGGCAACTATGGGTCGGTGCAACAAGTACACGTGTCGGAATTTCAGACAACCACGTTGTGCTGCCTGGTATGAGCAGTACACACGTACCTAACCTCCAGACAACCAAATCCCACGACAGTCGCCTCCGCCGCCCTCTCCCTCTCTCTAAATATATATTAATAATTTAATAGTATCGGCCTCCGTCAATGTCTATGTCATTTCTAAATTATGAAGAAAAAATAATTTGTCATTTAATTCTCTTGTTAGATAGCTAATTAGCTCCATGATGCTTTGTTTTCTGTGGCTTGATTTTGTTTTAAATCATGTAGATGTAGCTACCGCATTGGAAATGTATATCCTTTATTTTATTATTATAAGTACGTAATAATAAAAATATCGTATTTTTATGAAAATATGTATATCGTTTACACTAAATAAAAAAATTTGAAAAATTTGAATGAAATTTTGGAAAATACTTAATAATTTAATAATATTTATATAACACTAATATTTATATCAGGAAATTGAGAGGAGATTTTTTTTTCTCTCCTTACTTTTATGTCAAGACTCTTAAATATTTATATATATACAGAAGTAACGCTTCAGGCGGTTAATTAATTCTTAAAAAGCGATTCATATAATTAACATGTACCAAACTTCCATGAATTAAAAAATATATAATAATTTTCAATTTAAAAATCGTTTGATGATCGATGAGAGGTGGTAAGTAACTTCCATATATAAATAATTTTTTATATAGTAAATTTAATGCAATAAATGAACCAATTTAAACTCGAATTGTCTCGTTTCTTTAGCTACTCTCCTTGTAGTGACGGATTTGTGAGGAGAAGGGAAGAACAAATAAGCACCAGTGAGATGCTGGACAAACGGTCTCCAATGTCTAAATAAGATTAAGCGATGACGATACTGTAATAATTTATACAGCGTAAAGACAAGATTGTCATTACCTTTTAGAGGAGAGGTGTCCATATATTTATATTAGTATCAAATGTTGCAGGTATTATAGTTCGATATAGGATAAATATCTCTGTTTTTAGAGCTAACACGTGTTTTCGCGTGGTCATGAATCGTGTTTTCTGTTTGACTCGATCGGACGAGGTATGAATATAGGCCGACCAGTTGAAGTTGGCTTAATAATTGTATGTGTCATTGTCCGAGATTGAGTCGATTGGGCATATTTGTCTAGCCATTGTGTACTACGTTGGTCGCCAGATGAGATCGACCTAATGCTTGTAGATATCTTAAGCCATAGCTGAGTTGGTTGGACGTGTCCGTTTGAACGAGAACTTAATGTATCTTTTATGGCACGCTTTGACTGCTTCACTCTTTCGCAGTGTAGTCTCTCAAGAGACTCTCAGGCTGGCTAGATATTGATATAGTACGTCTTCTTCCTCTCCCCCATACTTGAAGCCTACTTTCAAACGAGTGGACCTCCAAAATCAAAGACAACGCGCTTCTAAGTGGGCATTTGTCAGCACCGACTACTATTAAATATCGATGTTGCATGGATTGCAGTATCAAAACACCGTACGGTCACACGTACGTACCGTTTTCATTTTATATATATGAAAAATTATATATAACAATTTTCCCTAGAGAGATTAATAATACCACAATGAATGCATTTATTTGAACGAAAACATTAATTAACGTGTACGATCATGCAAATTTTTAATTACGACGGTGTTAGGAGGAGTAAGGTGCAAGCAAGAGATCTGCGTAGGTATAAAGTGGACCGAGAGTGAGTCAGCGAAGCTTGTGAATTACTCTGCTTGATTTATTGAATTGTTCTTCTTCTGTTCAAAAGGGATTGTAATTAGGTCCATTATGTTGACGACGTTGGCTGGATTTTGGCTTTTGTTTTTCAGCCTTTTTTTTAATTTTGGTGGGTCACTCGGATCGATGACCACTCAGGTAGCTCCATTATGCTGCCGGTCCAACCGGTCCAGAAACGCACAGGCAAGTTTGACCTTTATAAATTTGTTCGTATGGCATGGCCTACCCAAGAAAATACTTTGAGCTCCTGCATCGGTCACTAATCATTATTTGCAAGGAAATTCTCATTCATCGCCTTTCCAATGAGAACTATTTAGATAAACGTAAGCATTGACGTTAATTTCATTCCCCTAGTTATTTTCTTTTAGTGGGACCCCTCCGGCCTCGTAGTTAATTTTCAAGGGTGTTTACAAGGAGACTAATAATTTTTCAGGTCTTTGTCGTCTATTTTTGTTACTATGTAAGTACAGGCCATTTTCCTCCGTATAAAATTGAGAACTTGTCAAACAAGGAAGTTTATAGAAGTCACCACGTACGTAAGCGAATGCCTAGTCAAGCAAGGAACTCACCCATCGAGTCAAGTTCTTGAAACCCAAGTTAAAAGGGTAACAAATGGTTCCTAGCTTGAATTTTTTCAAACACATGTATGTGGACCTACGAATATGTCGTCAACCCAAGTTATAAGATCTTGTGCAATTTTTCCATGTGATAATTCTATCCTTTATATTCTCATATGCGTAAGAAGTTGAGGTTTCACCCCAAAATAATGTGGGACATTTTCCTCACATCTCAACACGCCCCCTCACGTGTGGCGGATTTTCCAGCCTATCACGTGACGATTTGATTGGGTACGTGTGACACGTGTGACGGTTAAGCCAATCACGTGAGATAACTCCGCTCTGATACCATGTAAGAAGTTGAGGTTCCACCCCAAAACCAATTGGCAATGGGGGGAGTAGCCCAATATCTTATAAGGCACAAATTGTAGTTGTGCTTTCCGATGTGGGACATTTTCCTCACATCTCAACAATATGTACTTACACTCACATATGACTAAATTTCATTCTCACACGCTCCAACACATAACGTAGATACATATATCAAGTAAGATATATAGACTATAGAGCACATGTGACCATTGGCTTCACATATGTGATAACTCACTATGATACTAGAAAACGGAGCCGTATAAGAACAACAGGTCGAGGCCCCTCACGTGTACATGAAAATCACACCAAAATCTCAAAATTCTTGCGAGTTTTTTTCCTCTTGATCTTTTACTTATTTCTTTATACTTCTATATTCACTTGTTACTTTCACGTAATAAGTATTGAACATATGAGTACATAAGCATTTATTTTGCATACATTTGATTGTTTAGATATTTAAGATAGATGATACGACATTTGCAAAAAAATAAATAACATATATGCTTCCAAATTTTTTTCAATCAATCCTACGTCACTTTCTGATATCACGAAGGAAGCTGAGATTTCACCTCAAAATTAATTGACAAAAGATAACTAATCCAACTCTTTATAACCTGCACAAAAAAATATGCGACGTGAAACTTGTGTCCATTTGTCCATTCACATCTTCATACATAGATTAGTAACAGCTAAATAGTCCTTCAATCACGTACGTGAGGTATTCGCACGTCTATCTTTGTCTCTCGACCCACTAGCTATATATAAATATATGTGAATTTGTTTGTCATGGTCTCCCTCAACTTGCTCCCAAAGTTGCCTTTATAATTATAAAATCTCATCCGCCTTGTCTAATAAGTTGTACGTAGTTGTTGGTGGACATTGAATGAAAGGCCATCGTCATATACTCGATCATATATATAATTCATATTGACAAGTCACTCAAATTGTTTTGTATATTATTATATATTTGTAGCTTATGATTGACTTACTATATATAGTTTATACATATATTGCATGTCCATGTAATTAATTTGATCCATGATGCGAGATCAATACATATCCGATTGGCCAAGAGAAACGAAAGACAATATGATATTATAATGAGACCGAATAATTGTGAGAATGTAAGAGGAACGAAAGTCCTATATTGTAAAATTGCACAGTTTTGTAAGAGTTTATAACGAGTTGGGTTTCTTCCGATACTGTCATTTGGTTTTAGGGTAGAACTTTAACTTCATTTATGAAATTTCAGAGCATATTATCCTATATGTAAAGCTTAACTATTATACGTGCTCCACGTTATCCACTATAAAT
The DNA here is from genome assembly GCA_032719365.1 of Prinsepia uniflora. Classification (NCBI taxonomy): domain Eukaryota; kingdom Viridiplantae; phylum Streptophyta; class Magnoliopsida; order Rosales; family Rosaceae; genus Prinsepia; species Prinsepia uniflora. The sequence goes on from CM064873.1 coordinate 697,491, forward strand.
TGTCCACGTGTTAGGTAATTTGAAAATTTGGCACCCGTGAGGCGCGTGATAATGTGAAAGAAAGTTGTACAACCTTACAAATGTTTATAAAGAATAAGATCTCTTTTTTTTATTGCCAATTAATTTTGGGATAAAATCTTAACTTCCTTCAATAATTCGTATTTAAGTAATACGATACAAGAGTATATTGAAATTTTATTAAGTTTAATGAAAAATATGTTTTTGGGCACGTAATATGTAGTGTTGTAGAGGAGACATGTACCAAATCAAGCGGTTGAACTAATTAATTATAAATACTTGTAATTATAAATTATGTTGGAGCTTAGTTGATGAAAAACAAAATAATATGTTTAGAAAATTATATTAGGAAAAAATAATATAAAAGAGTGTGCTAACTAGGAACAATTGGGATATCATGCGACATGCTGCATGCATACGTACGCTTTGCCTATATTTGAAAGTGAAGCAGTATAAAAGTGTTTGGTAAACATAAAAAAATTTTGTTTTTCTGAAACTTAATGGATTTTTGACAAAAAAATTTTGAAAGATGTCTGTTTGTTGCTTTTGAAAGCTACTTTTACAAAATTTATTTTAGTGTATAGTTACTTATTATGAAATTAAAGCAGAAATCACGAACAAAACACAATTGAAACAGTTTTTTAAAAAGTATAACAATCTCAAACTGGCTCTCGAATTGTTACACACAAGATGACGAATTGACAACTATGTACTCATAATTTTCTTACATGTGGATAATGTTATCGTAAATTTTCATGGTGATAGTAAAAAAATGCAGTCAGATTGCATATATGCATGCATATGATTATACGATAAATTTTAAATGCATGGGCTTAAAGATTTGTTGAAAGGAATTAAAAAAAAAATGAACTGGTGATGCTCAAGTTTGCTCCAGGCGAGCTCACAAGATGTGGTCAACACTTGTAGTAGTTGTATATCGATCTTACCTACTGATCGATAGAGAGCAAGCTGGCATGATTATGAAAACCACCAACCATGCAGCAATTGCATGCCTATATATATTGGATAATCTAGTTCATCAAAACGTCTCGATCAATGTTTAATTATACATTAAAAAAAATTAAGGACTAATTTGCGTTATTGACAGATTTGACACGCTATATTCTAAAACTTTTAACTAAAGACGGTTAGCAATATTATATTAAGTCATTTAGTCATTGTATTGTTTGTTAAGTGAATAGTATAAATAAGTATTCTAATGTACTAAACGAGTGTGAGAGTAACGCATGTATTAAGAGATTTTGCATAATGACAAATACCAAGCTTACTCTCGAAGTTCTCTCATTTTTCCTTCTCCTGTTTAACTCATGTGTTTCGTTGATACGCTTCCTTTCCAGTATCTAATTAAGTTCAATTCCATAACGATACATGATTTTTTTAAGGATCTAATTTGCACTAGGGGCTGTGAAAACTCACATATAGACATTTCAGCCTCATGCCGATTACAAGTCAAATGCTAATTTTGTGTCTCGAAGACTAAATCAAGAAGCAAACCGACCAAATTTGAAACACGAATTCCCACTAAACTGCCACTTGCTCGTGGTTGGCATATCCACATCTTGCTTGCCATATTTGTACGTAAATTATAAGTTGATTTTCAATGAAAAATAAATTACAATAAGTGTCATTTTTTACTTTACGTACGTGTAATCGGAAGAATAAGAGTGAAATCATATACTTGATATAGCTCTTCAAAATACGAGAAAATAAAAAATTCTAAGACGCTAGCTTTTGAAAATACCCTAACCAATATTAGTTTTTTACATATTACATGAGTTTATTATCAAGTCCATGTCAATATCGTCAACAATTACTCTTTTATTTTAAGAATATATTACATAATCTTCAAAAATATTATTTTTATCTTATTTAAGTATATAACTAGTTAATTGGGTGGATTATAAATACTAAAAATATGCTATTATTTCTTTTGAGCTAGCAATTTCGGATGGGTTTCAACTCACCTTAGCTCCTCATGTTAGCTCGTGCCTGCATATATTTCGTTGTGCAGGATGTTTTATTTTTATTTTTTATTCATTGTGGGATTTCAAACAAGAAAAAAACGTACAGTTTGAAATTGGCGCTGAAGGAATCCGAGGTTTTAGTCTCCTTTCCTTGCAGTTGGTACTACGGAAAATCAGATCTGGCATATGCAAATGAAAATTTATTTATTTTTGGTCAAAATGCAAGTGCAAATAAAAAGAGAAGAATATATATAATTTTTAATTTTAGTTTTCGGAAGATGCTAAGTAGATACAGGCTAGCTAGGGTTAGGCGCATGCATGAATCACATGCAAATTGTAACTCATGTCTCGTGTTTTAAGTCTCCAAGACAAGCCAGCTCCATCATTTTTCCGGCAATATTAGCTGTCTTCTGCTGCTGCAAGCCTGCAACTTCAACTACGTCCACCTTCGCATGCCTCATGCATTTCAATTTTGAATTTTTAAGTAGAAGAACCCAAAAGATCAATGCAAAAAGAAGCCACGCGAAGAAAAAAGAAAGAAGAAAAAGCACGTCGCTCTAAAATAGTGATAAAGGAAATAGTCAACTCACAAAGAATAAACAAGAACTAGAAAAGAAGTTGAATTACGGCGAAGAATTTGAAAAAAAAAAGTGAGGTGAGACTTTCAAAACAATGAATAATCTTTGTAAAAAAACAAAAAATCTAGAATCGGTTAAATCGATTAACAGTCATACTAAGCCCTACTCTTGTGGTAGTCTAGAAGATGAATGCCTAGTACATGTCAATCAAGTACGAGGTTGTTCGACGACACAAAAAACGTGGCGTCACATCAGCCTTTCAAATGTGAAATACTAGTGATACTTAATGTGTATAACGCGATATAGTTTAGCCTCATTTATCTTAATTTTTATTTTGGTCAAATTGGAGATAGAAATTCGAACTTGGAACATCTTACGGTTAAGGGCTAGTGATTTTGTCGATTTTATGGAAGATGGATATTTGAAGCCCAAATGGGTTTATAAAACAGGCTAACTTCCAGAGACATGACAAATTGAAGCCACGGCCCATCGCAGCCCAAATCTCTACTTGAAAACGTAAGTGGCATCCAAATATCTCTCCTATTTGTTTTTCATTCTCTCTTTCGATACTTCTTCAACATTCAAGTAATTCAACTAGCAATCCAAGGAAGGCAGTACCACAACCTATAATTTGTTTTTTTGGTACGATGCAAAAAATTTTAATATTGCAATTTTAAAGTACAAACTACAAGTCTCCAAAGTTATCGAGGACAATTTCACAAATCATTTCTTCTTTGGAAATAAAACTGTCACTTTCGTTCCTGTTTCTGTTTAATACATCTTTCATCAAATGCATCAACTAGACTCGTCCGATTCTTCAGAATCACTTCTGTCAGGCTCCCCGGCATCTGTAGCCGCCTCTGAAACATCAGGTTGAGATATAGGTTCTTCTTCCATGGACTTTTTACTTGTCTTTCGGGCACTTGCATCTCTATCCTTCTCTTGCTCTGCTGCTTCAACATGTGAGCTACTCAATTAAGGAATAAGCAGAACAAATCGTGCAGCTTGGAAAAACTGATCTCCATTGACAGTCGTATAAGAGAGAAATACGGAAGGACAAAAGCAAAGGAAAAAAAACATTTTGGCTGAATGGTAAAACGCATGACTGCAATCTAAGCAGCCTTCATGAAAGCAATACTCGGTTAGAGGGGACACTGTTTCTCACTTGGCAGAAAAATTCTATTTCTGCCTTTGCACAAAATGGCAACAAGAAAGTAATGAAATATAACCTATGAGGATATCCATATTATCAGCCGGTCCACCAGCACTAATTTTCAGTAGATCTTCCTCAACATGCCGGACAAGCTCAGGCTGTAACATGCAAGAAAATCAAAATCAGCAACAACATCCATCACAATAAGATAAAGCTTAGATTATGACAGGAAGCTCCAGGATTCACACAAGTTCATAATTTAAATTTTTAACTGAAAGAACATAGGTTTTCATCTCACAATCTTCTTTCTGAGATACGTTTCTTTCTATTCAGTATGTATTTGATTACTTTTGACTACCTTCATTCCCAGATAACTCTTATAACGAAGTGATTGGATTTCTTGTCTCCTTACAAAATATATAGCTTTACCAAAAATAATATTCCAATGTAAAGAGTCTAACAATACATTTAGATCAGGCTCCCTGCGAAATCTTCGCTTTCGAGCATCCTTCATTGGAGGGGTAAGACCATGCCTGTACTCCACTGTATCTGGAGCTGGATCACTTGGATCTCTAACCATAATCATCTGTCAAAGCCACAAAAGTTCACACAAAGGCCTTAGAAATTAAGCACGCTGCACTCATATGTGTAACCTTTTCAATGTTGATACACCAGACCCACCTGACCAATATTGGCAGTCTTGATTAATACACTATCATCATATGTTTTGAAGGACTCCACAACACAAGGAAGATCCAGCAGTGATGCAGGGAACCGGTCATTGCCAACAACAAATGTGCCAGTCCTGCCATCTTCTGCAGTATACTTCAAGTTTAAAAGTGAAACAATTGGCAAACTGGGGGAAACAACAATACAATAGATCGTTGCTACTTCATCACTAGTTGGCTAGTTGCCCCATGTCCATAAACCAAACTAGAAATCATATTTGATAATAAGAATTATTTACAACAAGAGAGCTATGGGAACACCTAGGAAGCCAAAGATTAAATGGTTCTAATAAGTAAGACCAATTGAAGATGACATCTTTCTTCATGTAACATCAGATATTATGGAATATAGGTAGGTCCTGACGTTGCAAATGAATTTCACTCCTTCAATTTTCACCACATGCAAAAAGTACACAACTTCAAAAACCCATTAAAAGCTGGTATTGGTCAGCTTGGCACTAAATCCAGAAGGTTCACCATACCCATCATGATTCTGCATTGCGCTAGAAGTGCACCAGGTTTAAACTTCAAAGAAATCATTACCAAAACCAACCATCACACAGATCATGACCAAGATCCTGTACGACAAGCCACGTCTAATAGGAATATCACACATACCAAATGGCCGTAGAATGCTACCACAAAACAAACAAGAACGAAGCTTCAAACTGACATAGCATACTTCTGACAAAACCTTAGTCTGCTTGAATTCAGAGCTCCTACTCCTTTTTTCATTGAGCATATCGGAAACGTAACAAACTCCAATCGGTTGCTACCAAATCAAAACCCTCCAAGGCAATCCAACTTCCAAATTCCAAGCATCAATTTTAAAGCTGCTTACAGCTTCTATCTTTGACCCTCAGTTTCATTTATGTATTATTAATCACATCCCAATGTAAGACAGGTACCAATTTTCCGTGTTGCTTGGAGAGGTTTCTGCAATTTGATGATGAATATAGCTGAAATTTACGACTTACTCAAATACTAAGACATACTCAATCAAATTTCTTCTGACCTGCAAATGATATATCCAACGACTTGTCATCAGTAGAAGCGTTTTCGCCGAGAAGGCGGTCTAATCCCTCGGCAACGGAGGGTGGAATTCTGAGTACGAACTGCTCCTCCATCTTTACAAATTACAAACACATAACCTGATTCAAAAATTCAATCTCAAATAGGAAAAAAAGGCGGTGTCCGAGAGATTACCAGAGCCAAAATCAAAGCGAAATTGGGATTGCTATTGTTTGATGGCTTCTAGAGGAATTTAGAATTATACTTTTGATCAGAATTATACGGGAAGAGAGAACAGAGTAGAATACACTTGGAATTATAAGAATTATTGAAGGGTATTATTGGGATGGTGGTAAGTATTAAGTCGGTCAAGTCATAAGCACGCGCCCCTTCCTTAACCCTAGGCACTATATAAGCAGCACAGAGCTTTCGGCATACTGCAGATAAAAATTTGTAGCAATCGGACTCTCGTGTCTTGTCGTATACAAATACAAGCAAAGTGCAGTACCGCAGACGCCGTCGTCGAGCTCTCAGCCGAAGCCATTAACCTCAACGATTCACCGTTTTCAGGTCTGCCTCTTTCACGCTGTCTCTACTCTTCTATTATCATACCTTAGCATTGTTAGGGTTCAGGAGATTATGCTTGTTAGGGTTTATATATTCACAAGGGATTTTGTTAAATTTGCGATTATTCTTCGACGTATATTCTTGTAATTCATGTTTTTTGTACCCAATTTCTATTCTTTGAAGAGAGATGTGATTTTCTTTTTGGAAAAATTGTCTCTTTTTTTCGAGAAACGTTCACTGTGCTTCTTCCTCTTTTTTCTCGATGAAACCTTGTTGTTTTATTGATCTCCCGTTTTCCAAACCCCTAGCCCAGCTCTCTGATAAGCTATTACATTTACGTTCTGTATATCTTATTCTCCACAGTATTGTGTTTAATTTTGTTGTTTCTTGTGTAATTTTTTTTAGACGAGTGGTCTTGTAAGTTGGGATACATTTTCTCTATTATTTTTATTCTTTTTAGTAATGTATTTTTATAATGTGTCAATCGTAGACACACCTACTGTGCTACATCAATTAGTGGGATTATAATTGGGGGTCGGATTCTCTTGATTGGTTTCTGTATTGTTCTAATGAAATTTTTGAAATTGGGCAGAGAACTGCTGATAGACAATTATAATGAGGGGAAGGAGCTACAGCCCATCACCGCCAAGGGGTGGATATGGTAGGAGGGGACGAAGTCCTAGCCCCAGAGGTCGTTATGGTGCTCGTAGTAGAGATCTTCCTACAAGTCTTCTAGTTCGCAACCTTCGCCATGATTGCAGGTTTGTTAATTAATTATATGGAGTTTTTCTTTGTAATGTGTATCCAACTTTTTTTAGGTTGAAATTGTTTTTTAATCTGTTTCCCTAATTTGATATTATGCACCTTGTGGTTTCATATGATATTTTTTTTATTAAGACTTTCCTTCAGTATTTTGTGAATTGATGAAGTTTTTTTTTCTTTTCAATATTTTATCTTTTGTAGGCCAGAAGATCTTCGCAGGCCATTTGGGCAGTTTGGCACTCTTAAGGATGTTTACTTGCCAAGGGATTACTATACGGGGTGAGCATAGAGTAACTTTACTTATAAAGTTCCTTGAATGATGGGATTAGCTTTTCCCCCTTATATTTATTGTATTGTAACTATTATTCATCATATGTACTTATATCTTCACTTATAAGTAGAGAATTTTTTTGTTTCCTGTTTCTTCTTTACCCTGTGATTTCTGAAGCTTTGGCTATTTTCAAAAGCTTTGCAATATTGTTTCAAGCACCTGGTGCAAACTTTTACATTTAAGCTTGTCTTTAGTGTTTTTTTTTTGTGGGATCTCTATAGTTGCAGTTGAACATCTCTTGTTATTTTTTTCTGTGATGCTATTTTGCTATATTCCATCCCATATTTAATTCTGGAGAGAAGCATAGCTTTTAAGAAGCAATCTTGCTTTACAGTTTATTCATGCTTCTCACATACTTAGTTAGGAATCAATTTTTAATTGAAATAAAATGTTTTTTTGTGGAATTTGACCTAGCAGTCCCTGATAATGTTCCATGCATTATGTGCAATGCTATTTTCATTATTATATGAAGGAGATAATCTATTATTTGAAAATGTGCTTTGTGAGTATTGACCTAGCTGGCCCTGCTATGGTCCTAGAAAACTATCCTCAAGATGGGGCTTTTTTACATGCTCTACTCTAATTGTTACCATAAGTGCTGGGGTTTATTCATTGAAGTTTTTGAGGTTTAACAGTGAATTTAAAGTTTTGAAGACAACAATCAAGTAATTAGAGTTCTTTTGAAGATGATGTTAATGGTAGTGAAGATTTGAAGGAAGTTGAGTTTGAATACATTTTGAAGATGTTCCAAGTCTTGAAGAATTTCGAGTCATCTTAAAACTGACACTTGCAAGGTCAGCAGCCGAGTGCTTGCCTCTTTATCGTGACCATCCATATTTTTGGCACTTATTTTGAGAAATATAATAGGAATGGTTTATGGCGTGTGAAGTACTTGCATATATTTTCTTTTCAGTTTAGTTCCTTTTCTGACTTGTTTTTGTTGGTTCTTACAATCTGTTTTTGCAGGGAGCCTCGTGGTTTTGGCTTTGTCCAATACGTTGAACCTGCAGATGCTGAGGAGGCTAAATTTCAGATGGATGGTCAGCTTCTTCTTGGCCGGGAGGTTACTGTTGTATTTGCAGAGGAGAACAGGAAGAAACCATCTGATATGAGGTACAGGGAGCATGGGAGGTAAAACTCTCTCTTTCCTATTGATTGGAATAACGACTTCTGATTATCCTTTTGTTTTTGTTTCCCTCAAAATTTTATGTGGGCATGATATGCATGATTCTAAGAAATTAATATGTGGCCATTGTTTAGGGAAGGACTTGTATGTTTGTGCCAATATTTGGTGACACTTGTCAAGGCCAACTTATATTTGTACAGTGATTGTTTTTGTAGTAACCATCTGTAGTAGAATCTAATTCCAAAATCTGAGTAATTCCATGCATAATGGTGAAAATCAAAACTGTGCTTTACTTTTTTCTTTAATGACGTTAGTTGGTTGTCACTGGTATTAGGAAATGTCTATGAAGCTATACCAAGACATTCAACAAGAAAAAACAAAAGATTGCAGCCATTTTTATAGCCATAAATGACAGTTCATGTATATATATATGTATATGAAGTTAATAGGCTAGTTGTGCATCAAAAATACACATTTTCAAGGTGAAATTCTAGATAATAACTAATAGTTTTTTAATTGAGAGTTACCATGCTAATACTTCTCCTACTGACAAGTTGCATCATCAGTCTATTCAACTTTGATTTTTTTTGTTCTTTCAGCACTCGCAGTGGTCGATATCGGGATCGAAGGAGGTCTCCTCCTCCTCGCTATTCGCGCTCTCCACGATATTCCCGATCCCCACCTCCACGCCGTGTAGGATCTCGGTCCAGCCGTGGTTATTATTCTCCTTCTCCGAAACGAAGGGATTATTCAAGGTAATTTTCTGATTTCTCCCAGCTCTCATTTCTTTTCATTTACTAAAGGCATTTATTTTGGGTCTGGAAACTACAAATTCGGGCTACTCACTTCCTATTATGGTTCCTGGCGTCCAAATATAGATGCTTTAGATTGCGGGTAGGTTTCTACCAGGGTTTAGGGTTGTTTCTAGTTATATAAATTAGGCAAATATGAGAAGAATAAAAATCAAGGAAATTTAACTAATTAGAGCAAACATAAACAGGTGATAGAAAATGCCTCCAATCCTCTGATTTGGTTCAGTTCGATGGGGATGCCATGGGGCTTGATTTATATAGTAGCACTTTTGTATTTGAATTCCATTTAGCTTGTACGGGTATCTACTTGTTTACTTATTTTAGCTTAAATTCATTTAAATTATGCCTTAAGTTTGATATATGTAGTGCTCTCTGTTTTCATTTTCCCCTTTCTTTTTGACTGTGAGCTTGTGTTGCTTGTGTGTTAGATCTGTTTCCCCTCAAGAAATAAGGAGCACTAGGGACATTTCCCGATCTCCTCCGCCATATAAGGGCAGCCGCAGCCACAGTCGCAGTCGGACCCCAGTGAGGAGGAGGCCTCCAAGCCGGAGCATGAGCAGAAGCCCACCAAGGCGAAGCGGAAGTCCTAATGAAGATTACCCAAGGGAACCAAATGGAGACAGATCTCCTAGTCCATGAGCAAAATCTAGAAAGACTTGGGTCTTAACCTTATCAGTAGAAATTGCCTTGTTATGCCTTTCTTTTGGATTCCAGTTTGTATTGTGATTAGACGCACTGTTTCATGGTATCTTGTCGTTCTTTTCAGATTAAGATGTGTAGGGTTTGGTTTGGTTATGCATGACATCTGTTATCCAAAGAAACTCGTATTTTATATTTCTAAATCTAATCCTGGATTTAGTCCAATGATTTTTTAGTGTTATGCATGCGAAACATATTTGTGCCTTTTCAAATGCCAATTAAATCTGTATTTTGTGACCAGTCGACACAGCAAGTGCTTCGAAAAAATTAAAAAAACATTTACCTTTTTCGACGATTCGTATGCTTTTTCTTATCTGATTGTATTTTTGCCAAAATTCCTATCTCCTATTTTGTGCCATCAAACTAGTTGATATTCGATTGTTTCGTAGTCTAATTTGCGTTAGTGAACAATCCCAGTGTACAGTGTTTTACTATGTATTATCGTTACCGATATATGATTCTTGATGGCCCTAGGTGCGGTTTAGCATAGTTTCGTTATGAGGGTGATATTTAATAGGGTCAAATTTTGTATTTCCTTATGAAAGATTGATATCGGGTTGTACCGTACCAATTGAATTTGGTACAGTTTTAGTTTAGTTTTGATTTTGACTCAAAATTGTTGCAAAAAAAATTTAGTTATATAATCAATATAATCTACTCAACAAAAAATTGAGCCAAAACTCATAAAAAAAATATGTATAATCAATATAATCTGCTCAACATTTTATACTATTGAACAATATAGTAATTTATATTTAAAGTCTATAATATTTTCTAATAACTGAATCTCATAGATTGCTAGTATCTTTTTCCCCAATTTTCAATGATCCCAAATAATCTAATACTTTTATCAATGGACAGACATTGACAACGAATGATATTGTTCGCAATTTTCACAATTTAAAATCTATACCAAGAAAACCAAATAACTTGGAGTAAAACTATGTCGTTCAAAGTAAAAAGTAGCATCTCTATGGACACTACTAGATTCTCATCACAAGCAAAGGGTAAAGCTCAGGACGTCCTATGAAGAAATCTTCCACATAATCCTAATTAGACACAGTAAAACAAGACCATGTTTGAATCAATACCAGCCTACCATCCATATCAAACTTTTTGTTATCAGCCATTTCATTTCCCAAAATGATAATGTAGGACTTCAAGCAAGAAATAGTTCCTTCGTTCGTTTATGGAATTAATACACATATTAGGTTTTTATTAATTAAAAAAGATCAAATTCAGTTTCGTTTTTATAGATCCTATCATGACTTGAACCGATTCAATTTTGGTACTATAGTGACTATTCTGACAATTTTACTATTCAAATTTTTTGAATTTAGTATGATACTAAACAATATAATCTTGACATTTCAGTTCGATATGACCGGTGATAATTCTAGGCACGAGTATTGAATTAAGGCTTGTTACTTAAAATGCACCCAGAACATACCAGCGAGTCTTAAAATGCACCAGGAACCGAATTTTGCCTCAAAATGCTCCCGGAACAGTAGCATCGTCGAAACCGTTGAACCAACAAACAAACTCCGTTTTAACGTCCGTGACGGGTACATATGTGGCATCTACGTGGCATCTACATGACAGTATTTAGGTGGGTATTTCAGTGAAGGAGGAGTAATAGGCGTTGCAGCGAGGTAGGGAGGTCAAGGTCGAGTATGAATCAAAGGCTATGAATCAAATGTTCAAGGGTCGAGTAAGAACAAAATGGTCTGGTCAAATTGAGGAAGAGGGGGGCTGCATCGAGGTAGGGAGGTCTAGGGATATGGAAAGAGGTGGATATAGGAAGCAATATCGAAGTTGCCGTTTTGGGAAGGTTGCTACAGTGAAGACCTCATGGACCGATGAAAAACCAGGGAGGAGATTTCTTGTTTGTCCAGATGATCGGGTAAGAGATAAAATTTCTGATTTGGTTATGAATTTAAACTGATTTGGTTATGGAAAATTTTCTGGGTTTCTTTGATTCGAAATGGTGGTTTCAAATTTTTGGTTTAGGGGTTAGGTGGTTGGGCTATAATTCAAATTTTTTAATTGGTGGTTTTCCATTTTCAGTTTAGGGTTTAATTTTCGAATTGGCTATGAATCAAATTTTCGAATTACTGCAAATGAAAATCGGCTATGTTTAATTTTGGAATTGGCTATGTTTAATTTTCGAATTGGCTATGATTATAATTTTCAGTTTTGGGTTTAGATTAGGGATTTGATCTATGATTTAAAACATCTCATTAAATTGGATTTGTGGTAAGGTTGCGGGTTTTAACTAAGCAATTTGGGTTTGTGGTAATGTTGCTGCTGCTATGTTTGTATGGATGCAAATGAAAATCGGTTTGATAATGCAGGTTAGGGGTTACAGAGGTCATGACAAAAGCTGTGATTTTTGGGAATGGTTAGATCCGAAGATGTGCAAAAGGTCAACGATAATAATTCCTGACTTGTTACAGAAGCTTGATAGAGAAGATGAGCAATTGTTGATTGAGAAAAGGAAGGTTTTTAAGCTTAGGATTGCTCTTATGTTCGTTTACTTTGTATGTGTTGGAATAATGTATGCGTAAGGTGCAAACCGTAAGTTAGAATAGTTTGTGCAATGGATGGGCAAACTTGTTCTAGATGTATATTTGATGGATTCATGCTTTTTTTCAATGTTATGAAATGGTCTTTGCGACTTTTGATGTATGTTTGAGAGTATATTTGAAAATTGCGCATAAGATGATTGAGCACTTAAATTGACCATAGCACGTAAATAGACCATAGCACGTTGAGTATTAAAACCTTAAAGGAAGCATAATACTTGACCATAACGCTTTGAAAATAAAGTGAGCATAAATCATGTTTCACCTTTGGACCATTACAAAAGGATGCATTAGACTTTACAAGTCCCTAATACACTACAATTTGTCTGCTCAAACAACAAAAGTTATGTAAGGGACCAAAGTTTCCAATTCCTAAAATTAGGCAACAAAGTTTGCAAATATTAACATTAGACAACAAAATTTCCAAATACTAACATTAGCCAACAAAAAAGATGAGCCAAGCTACTATGAGGCTAGAAATGGTGCTTCTCGGGTAACAATTCTCTTGCCCTCTGCTACCAATCCTTCTTACTTGCCTTTAGCTTTGGCTGTGGCTTTGGTTATGGCTGCACCTTTGGCTTTGGTTGTGGCTTAGGAGACCTTTTCCTCTATGCTGGCATTTTCAGTCTCAGTTTTTTGGTTGGGGTTGTGGAAGGGGAACTCAATGATGTAACTGGAAGTTGTTGGTAAGAGTCAATTGTGGGAAGTGGAGTTGGTTGCTCGAAAGAGGCTGTTTTGGGAGTTGGTGGTTGGGAGGAGGCTGTTTTGGGAGGTGGTGGTTGGGAGGATGCTGTTTTTGGAGGAGGTGGAACTGCATCGTTTGAAACAGAACCCGTTCCCTTCTCTTTCTGCACCTAATCCATATTGAGTATCATCAGTGTCAACATAACAAGCAAGAAGGATTCTAAGTTTATAAGAGGAACAAAACAAGCATACAATCCATATTAAGCACCCAATACACTTAACCCTGAAGCAAAAGGTTAGGCATCTATATTGTTTACAATCTCACAGATTCTAAGTTTATAACAAGCATACAATCCATCATCAGTAGACCATCATTAGTGTCAACATAACAAGCATATGAGGAACAAAAAAAGCATACAATCCATATTGATCACTTAATTCAATTTCTAAGTTTATAAGAGGCACTTACATGTAGAATGTCCACCTTCTCAGCCGCCTTTGCTGCTCTGGTAGCTTCTCTCGCTTTCCAAAGTTCTTGTTTATGCTTGAACTTGACTTCCTTCTGATGGTCTACTGGTTGTGTGCAGACATTCCTTTTGTGTCCATCGGCCCCACAATTCCCACATCTGAGTGTAGAGTGGTATCTTGGTAGTTTCTTTGGATTTAAAGGAGCCTCCTCAGTTTGACTTTTCTTCCTTTTCATCTTTGGCCTACCAGGTTGCTTATGATATCTTGGAGACTAATGGTGGGGCACCAAATTTGATCCATTGGTCTTCACTAGGTACGGGTTTGATAATGCCCTCGTACGCCTTAGTATAAGCATTATGTTTGTAGCATTGATGGACATACGGCTCCAGGTTGCTCTTAAACCGGCTAATTGCACAACATGCATGAGCACATGGGATCTCACTGAGATCAAGTCCACTGAAAACCTTCTTCCATAAGGATGAAGGATCTCAAAGATATTATTCTCACAATGTCTAGGAATCAACATCTGCCCTTTCTTCTTGTAATCATCTAAAACAACCTGAATTCTTTTTCCCACCAAATGCCCATTCCAATCTCGACCATCATCTCGTCTCTTAGTCATCAAAACAGTAATGTATTGCCTCACTTTTTCCAACACTGACAGCACTGGTTTTGACAGGACCCATCCCAATCCCCCCAGGATTAGTGCGGGATGACCCTGCTCCCGTCTGACACGAAGTGTCAGACAAGGGATATTTTCGTCCTTTGCCCTCCCGGGCTATCAGAGTACGCCAGGATCCGGAGGAGGCATGTGATATCTCGGTCTCTGCTACAGTCCACATCTGATGTCAACCTGAAGGGCAGTCAAAACATTAAAAACTGTGAGTGGACAAAACAAAAGTTTATAAAAACATTTTAACGAGAAGACCTTTGTACCCTCTACTAAAAAGCATGCATGCATTCGAAAACCATTTATCCAAAACAAACCATATGTGGGACTAAGCCCAAAGCAGATATAAACCAAGGTCGAAAGGACCACAATGAAAACGACCATACGGGCCACTGCCCAAATCCTGTGCACACCTGTACACACCACATATCATATATCATATATCCATCACATACATATATATAAGTCACACAACCAATCCTGTCACGGTATCCAAAGCCACGCGCGCGCTACCCGGGTCTCAATCTGAGTCATCTCAAAGTCAAGGTCAATGTCCGCAAACCACTGACCCTACCCGAGGTAATAGTAACCATAGCCTTCCTGAGAGTAAGGAACCCAACTGGGGGGTGACTCCACTCAGTCGGTGCTCCGTGACTACTCCGGGGTCCACCCAGGCCAACGACCCTCCCCGGAGGAGATAGTAGAACATGTAAAGGAAGGTAGACGAACATATATATACATAACATAAACATTCATGACCGGTTCCCCTGAACCGTCATGAATCCATAATATCCATAATCAGGTAACATGCCGGTTCCCATAAACCGTCATGTACCGTAATAACATAACCGAGGTAACATGCCGGTTCCCATAAACCGTCATGTACCGTAATAACCAACAAGGGTTCATGCTGGTTCCCATAAACCGTCATGAACCTGGGAATCCATTTAAGGTTCCCTGACCTGAAATCAAAACCGTAAAGTGATTGGGTCTCGTGCCCAAACATAGGACATCAGCTGGGCACCGTGCCCGGAATCTGAGGTCATATGCCCGAGACAAAACCAAATGGGTCTCATACCCGAGTTTATCCTTTTATAAATCCAAAGCCATTTCATTAAAACGAATAAAGAAATACAGACCCGTATAAGCACCGTATAAGGCTAAAACCTCGAAATACGTGCTTATACGTAACCACACACAAATGCACCCATGGCATCATCAAACAAGTAATAAAACATACAATAAACATTTATGCATGCACCAATTTAGAAAACAAGGTCCACTCACAGAACGTCCGAGCTGCCGCCTCGATTTGCGTGCCATACGGCTCCCCGAGCCGATCACCGTCACCGGGACTCCCGAACCTGTCCAAATCGTAATATAAGGTTACTAACTACGTAATTAACCTCCCACTAAAGCCCCGTAATTTTCCCGTATTTTTAACTATTTTTAATCCCGAACCTAAACCTTCCGATGCCCCGAAACATATCGAGACGGTGTCCGATCGACACGAAACCAGTCTCAAAATGTTCGTTACATCGAATAGAAGATTTCGTATGTTGAACACTTTCCCAAATTCCCTGCCACGCGCCCTCACGCGCCGCCTGAAGTGGCTGCGCGTGGGCTTCACGCGCCAGCTACAGTACCCGCTGACGTCATCGCTGACGTCAGCATGATGTCATCTGACAGCTGTCAGGTCTGACATGTCAGACTCAGACAGGTGCCACGTGTCATGCTCTCATTGGTCCACGTCACTGTACTGTCAGTGCCACGTGTCATCACGACACTGGTCCACGTCAGTGCCACGTGTCAGCCCCTGATTGGGCCATGTAACTGACATGTCAGTGCTGACTGTGCACTGACATGTGACACGTGTCGGCTGATGAGCGGTCCACGTCACTTGAAAATCTGACAGGTGTCACGTCATCATGCCACGTCACCGCCTTCAACCACTCGACGGGTCGACCCGAACCCTGCAACCGGGTCGCCGTGACCCGCAACTTGACCCGGCCGGTTCTCCGCCGTCCGACCACCAAAATGCTTCCTGTTTGTCCCATTTTCATCCTCTAATCCTAACCTACAGTCCTATGACCTTAAAATGGAAGAAAAACATCGAAAACCATACCTTCGAGTTTGGCCATGGCGGCCGTGCATTCCTTCGCCGTTCACGGCTGTTCCAGGCCGCTCTAACCTTCGAAAACATTCCCATTTCTCTCCTAGGTCCCCCAGAAGCACAACCCAATCATTAGTTTCAATTAAAACCTAACAAAAACAAAACTTGGATTTTTAAATATTTTCACCTCACGGGTCGAGCTCCTCCGCCGTGTCCTCCGTCGTCCGTCGCCGTGACTCGCCGTCCCAGCCTCTCTGTCCTTCCCTCCCGTCACTCACGGTCACACCCAAGCAATGAATGGTGATGGTGTGTGTGTGTTTCGGTTTTTGGAAGAAAATGGAGAAAATGGAGGATTTTGGGTTATGGGGTTTCGGGTGTGTGTGAAGAATGAAGGGGATGAAATCAGATGAGAGAATGAGGGATGAAGGGTGAGGATTAAAAGGAGGGTTGAAATGGATGGTTAGGATTAATAGTTGTTAGGTTAAATTATAAAATAATTAAAATAATAATATTTAATTATTTAGATCCACATTTTGGGGGATCAAAGCAATGGGATGAGTGACACTTGTCACTCATCCATGGGGCCCACCAAAATATCCACCCAATCAGATTTCGCCGAAACGTCCCCGTCTCGAAGTTCGTGCATAGTGAAATCGAACTTCCGTGACCCATAACTCTCCTGTTTGAAGTCCGATTTCAGTGTGCCGCCTGCCTATGGATTCGTATCGTCCTTATCTACGTAACGGTCTTCGGCCCTCGTCCATCGGACCTCCGGGTCAAAAAGTCAACATTTGACCCCATTTAACCAAAATTACCAAAATGCCCCTAAACTTCCGAACGTCATAACTTCTTCCTCGAACGTCGGAATTGAACGTGCCACCTGTCTATGAACTCGTGATGTCACGAACTACGTCACGGTCATCGGTCAAAGTCCATTTGACCGCCCGATTAAAAAGTCAACGTTTTGCCACCACTAGGGGCAAAACGGTCACTTCGCATCGTTCGTCCGATTTTGCTCTACTAATCACGGATTAGCCTCACTAATCATGATTAGTCACTAATCTAATCTAGGAATTTGGGACGGGTCGTTACAGGTTTGGCTCAATAAGGCAAAATCGCTTTGTTGAAGGCTTCAGATGGGTTGTTGAGTAGCATATCGCACTTCAAGTCTGTTCGGAAATGGGATCTACACCATTGTCTTGCATCATGTTCTTTTAGCCATTGGTGAGCACTAGGACTTAGGCTTTCGATTTTCCTCATATTTTCTTCAAACCATGGTATGGTTGTGGCCCGTGCAATGGCATCCATTTGATTCTTGAGGGCTAAGACTTTATGGGAATGGTTGAAATTCTCATATAGGTGTCTAAAGCAATGGCGGTGC
Organism: Prinsepia uniflora; assembly: GCA_032719365.1. Classification (NCBI taxonomy): domain Eukaryota; kingdom Viridiplantae; phylum Streptophyta; class Magnoliopsida; order Rosales; family Rosaceae; genus Prinsepia; species Prinsepia uniflora. The sequence goes on from CM064873.1 coordinate 715,162, forward strand.
TCTGCATTTGGGAAAACTTGGCTGACTGCTTCAATCAAGGCCTTCTGCTTATCTGTCATTATCAACAACTGACCACTGTTTTCAATTCCGAGGTCCCCTGCCAAGATCTCTACAAACCATTTCTAGCTGCTAAAGTTCTCCACCTCACACAGGGCATATGCCACATGAAATATGCCATTGTTGGCATCCACTCCAGCTACCGACAAAAATTGTCCTGGGTGAATGCCCTTAATGTGGCAGACATCTAACCCTATGAAAGACTTGCATCCATTAACCCATCCAGATTTGCAAGCCTGGAAGCACACATAGACCCTCTCAAATCAGGCTATCCCATCAGGCTCCAGTTCAGACTTGATGGCCACGGTAAAACCAGGATTGGCCTTCTTCAATTGTAGACAGTACTCCGCAAGAATTTCATATTGCCTTTGGCATGATCCTTCGACAAGCTCCATAATCACCTGCCTCACCCTGTAGCAAGTTGCCTTAGATGGTCTGTAACCGGTTTCCAAAACCACCAAATCTTGAAATTCATGGAAATCTCATTTGCTACTAGTCAGTTGTCGTGCGTACTGCTTTACCATCCATTTCACATTTTCATGTATGTTTGTATTCCATACACCACAAAACGTGCTCATCATCGAACTCTCGAACCTGCAAACAATTGCTAACTTTTATTGAAGAGGCATCGATGACAAAGGAACACTCAGTTTGACACTTTACCTTAATACGATCTGGTTGGTTTTTCTGGAACTTTAGCTGCCTCCCTTGGATGACTGAATATTTTCTCACCGCTTCTCTAAAAGTGGCAGCATCTTGAAACTTCAACCTTATCATAAACCTTGGGTTATCCATGTCAAGCGAGGGAATAAAATCCCTATACCTAGGCACAGGTTTCTTCCTACTCCTTTTCTTAGGTATTTTCCCATCCTCTTCTTCATCACTAAGTTCAGGGAAACTGTCAATCCTAGGTGAAGGAGGGACATCGTCCTCTTCATCTAACTGTGGCCCTATAGCATCGGCCGCAACTACACCAAAAGCCCCAAATAGCTCATCATCGCTAACCACTATATTTTCCTCATCATCTTGACCAAAACCTTCCTCATCAAAGTCTGGAACAAACGCTTCATCACTACTATCATCCCCACTGCCACTACTTGACGAATCTTCAACATCAGTTTGGCTTTTCCTTTCCTTTGTGACTGTCTTGTCACTCTTTATGTATGAGCCTCCTTATTGTTGCCAGTAACCGGTTCTTGATGAACCGGTTCTTCATAACCTGGTTCTTTATGAACCAGTTCTTCATAACCTAATTCTTCATGAACCGGTTCTTCATAACCTAATTCTTCATGAACTTTCTCATTTGGTTCTTCCTCATTCGGTTCTTAATGAACCCTTCCTTCATAACCTGGTTCTTCATGAACCGGTTCTTCCTCAATCGGTTCTTGCTCACTTGGTTTTTCCTCACTTGGTTCTTCCTCAATCGGTTCTTGATGAACCGGTTCTTCATAACCTGGTTCCTTTTCCCAACTACTAGACCCGCACTCAATAGAAACATGCACCTCTTTAATAACTCCACCCTTCACAACATGTTTGCAGTATACATGAGGTGATTTTTCTTTGGCTTTCAACTTTGCTAACCTTCCAACCAACTCCAACAATTGGTAACCCGTCCCAATTTTAAAAAACTGCCCTCTATCTTTAAAGTAGAATTCCACTTTGGCTTCGAGCTTCCCACCAGCATAGTGGTTGTCCTTCACCAGAGCATGTAAGTCAAGCAACGATATGTAATCCCACGAGCACCAATCATACCATGTAAATGACCCGTTGTCGTATGTCCAATCTCCTACTTTATTTATGATGCTTCCCTCATGATGTAATCTAATGGAAAATATACCATCCATTCGACCTAAACCATACAACAAATATGTAAACATTATAAACACATCACGATAGCCCATTACACTAAACCATAAAAAATAATAGTCATATTACACTAAACCATATAGTTACAATATATTAGTCAACACATCAACCACACACTTTTACGCCTTCAAATCCCTCCACTACCTTAAGCCTCTAAACCGACAAGGACTTCAACCTTTAAACCGACCAACACCTCAACCACTTAACCAATACGTAGACTAGTCAACACACCCTACCACTACCTCATGCCTACTGAGCATTTCAATTTCACTTCCCTTCACTGACTTATGCCTTTTAAACCGACAGGGTCTTATGCCTTTTAACAGGCCCACATACTATAAGACAAAGACAAATGCAAATAATAACCTCATACCCATTCACTTCAATACCCGAAATCCCTTGCATCATCCATTTCGACCAAACATAAAGCATCATCCATTTCGACTAAAAATAAAGCATCAACTATCTCAAATTTACCAACTTTATCTCTATATCAATCAAAAATCAGTAAACAAAGCCTCAATTATCTCGAATTTACCAACGCTATATTTTTATCAACCAAATTCAACAAGTAAAGCCATTTACAAAATCATCTGCCCAAAAATCTATTTAGAAATTTACCATAGTCGGGTTGAACACCATTGGGTTCTCTAGCTACTAGCATCCTCGATTGAAAACCTTTGTTTTGCTTGCCTGCAACTTCGATTCAAAACCCTTGCAGCCCCACGAACGTTCGCGTTCGTACTCCCAATTTTTGAATTCACTCAGTGTTTCCCGGGTTTTTGAATTCACTCAATCACTTCTTCGAGCTCGCCTACAACTCCAATTGAAAACCCTTAAAGGCCTGCTCGAGTTTGCATCCGTCTTCAACCTCTTTTCCCAGATTTTTTACAAACCCTAGCAGCTGAATTTTTTCCCCAATTCAATTTCGAATTCGCGAAACCACGTTGACATGTCCACCTTGACATGTCCACCTCAGTAAACACGTCAACCATAATCGGGTCCCACAAATGCCACATTGCATCCATGTATAGCAATTTGAACAGAGATTCCCTCACTTGTCACGAACATTAAAACAGAGTTTGTTTGTTGATTCAACGGTTTCGACGATACTACTATTCTGAGAATATTTTGAGATAAAATTCAGTTTTTAGTGCATTTTAAAATTCGCTGATGTGTTCTCCGTGCATTTAAAATAAGAGGCCTTGAATTAAAGTTCAAAACCGTCCCTTTTTAAACGCGGTTAATGCATGACTTTCCACTACCTTTTTCTCTCTCCTTTGAAGCTGAGAAAAATGACTTTTGGAGGGAAAAACGAATAAGATTAGCCAAACTTATTTAATTAGTAATCAATAAATAAAAACTTACCTGTCGATAATCCCAATGACTAGAAAGAGGGAAAAATAGTGCAAAAAAGAACAAACAGGCTAACCGGAGGTGATTTTTTGGCTCTCAGTCTCAGTCCTGAGTATCAGACTCTCAGCAGCCCACTGTTCAGTGAAGTTGCCATCAACAGGTCTCTCTATTCTAAAGCCTTTCTTCTATTTTATTATTTTGAGTCAATTCTGTATTTTTTTAGTCAATATTATGAAGGAATAGTACTACTATGATTGGAAATGGTGGGGCGGAGTTTGTCTGAATACTTTCTTTTTTCTTTTTTGCTGGGTTGCCGTGAAATTTGAATGGAGGGTTTAGGTAGGGTCTAGAACTGTAAGTTACAACTGTGAGTTCGTTGCTTAGTGCCTTTCTATTTTCAATTTGAATAAATCAGGAATCTTTCTTAGATTCTGGGTTCTAGGCACTTCCCTTTCTTATTTCTGCTTTGGTTTTGTTGAAAGAGAAGCGTCTTGCTTCTAGCTTTCACCTGGGGAAGTTGAATCGGGTACTTTTTTGCTATTTACTCTTTTATTTTACAGCTTCTGTGTTATTAATGGTCGGATTTGCTTCTGCCATGGCCTTTTCTGGTTTTCTGCATCTGGGTTTCCTTTGCATTTATGGTGTTCTTTCTGCTCAGTTCTCTGGCTGAGTAGGCATTTCTTGTGCCGGGTTCGCAAGAAAGGTAGAAAAGGTTTTCAATTTAGGTTGATTTAGCTCACATATCTCACTCGGGCCTTCGTTTTTGAAATTTTAAGTGGGAAAATGAGGGACTGATGTTTACTTATGTTTCAATTGTTTATCAACTGTTAGAGAATAGAAGTATATGGTGTGGAAATTAGAATATATGGTCTTGCTTTTCCCAGTTCGTTGAGATTAAATTCGTACACTTGTGATGAGCCTATGCTATTGGGATTTATGTTTATACTTTATAGTTACCCCATTTTCATGTTACATACTATTTGGCAATATGCATCTTTAAGTTAGGAAAGCCATTGATATACAAAGCTGTTGCTGACCTTTGTCTTTGTTCCTCAAGACCTCACTGCATTTTGTATGTGGTTCATTTCTGGAGATGCAGGATTTAGGATCTAATTGGCACTTGAGGTAGCAGTTGTAGTCTTAGTGGTACGAATGATGCATGCAAAATGGATTGGAGGCGTTGTTTTGCTCCTAGTTGGAATGCTGACCAATGTGCAAGGTAAAATTGTGACCCTGTTCCTGGGGACTTGGTGTTACTCAGATTTCCACCTTTTCATTGCCTACTTCATGTTTATGTGACTGTTTTTAAGCTTTGTATCATTTTCAGCATGGATTTGCTTTCGTTTCTCTTGACTTATGGTGAGTGTGTCTAATTCAAAACAAATTTATGGTCCTCACTATGGTTCATTTGTAATAAATATTTTCACTTCCAAAACACTGTTTCCCTGCCTGCCTTGTGTTTGAGGGTGCATTTGTTGGTGGTACATTTAGGCTTTGTGTATATTTGAAGCATTTGGATATGCTGATTCTGTACTCTAATGTACCATTTGGAAGTTTGAGACGCCTTTGTTCATTGTTGTCCTGTTATGACTCTAACAAGTTACTGTATTGCAATTTTCAAACTTGTAGGTGCATTTGTAGGAATGACCATAGGGACCGATGTTTCGGACCTTCCATCTGAGACAGATATGGTTGCGCTCCTTAAAGCTCATCAAATCACACATGTCCGTCTCTATGATGCTGATGCTCACATGCTGAAAGCCCTTTCAAACACTGGAATTGAAGTAATGGTAGGTGTTACAAATGAGGAAGTCTTGGGGATTGGAGAGTCTGCATCAGCAGCAGCAGCCTGGGTTAATAAAAACGTTGCAGCTTATTTGCCTTCAACCAATATTACAGCCATTGCTGTTGGCAGTGAAGTTCTTACCTCAGTACCTAATGCTGCGCCAGTTTTAGTTTCTGCTATGAATTACATTCATAAAACCTTAGTTGCTTCAAACCTAAACTTTCAGGTCAAAGTTTCAACTCCACAATCCATGGATATAATACCTAAGCCCTTCCCCCCTTCCACTGCTGGCTTTAACTTATCATGGGGACATACCATTTACCAAGTCCTTCAGTTCATAAAAAACACAAATTCCTATTACATGCTAAATGCATATCCTTATTTTGGTTACACTGAGGGCAATGGAATTTTCCCACTCGATTATGCTCTTTTTCGACCACTTCCTTCTGTCAAGCAGATAGTTGACCCAAACACTCTTTTCCACTACAACAGCATGTTTGATGCTATGGTGGATGCTGCATATTACTCCATAGAGGCTTTCAACTTTTCTGGGATCTCTATTGTTGTCACAGAGAGTGGCTGGCCATGGTTTGGTGGATCCAATGAACCAGATGCCACTGTAGGAAATGCTCAGACCTACACTAATAATTTGATTCGGCGAGTGTTAAATGATTCAGGTCCTCCCAGCCAGCCAAAGCTGCCCATCAACACTTACATTCGTGAGTTGTTCAATGAAGACAAAAGGCCAGGGCCGGAGTCAGAGAAAAATTGGGGAGTGCTGTATACGAATGGGTCTGCTGTATATCCCTTAAGTCTGGGTGCTTCTAGTCAGATTACTGGGAATTCTTCAGGGGTTTTCTGCTTGGCAAAAGCTGATGCTGATCCTGACAAGTTGCAGGATGGCTTGAACTGGGCTTGTGGGCAAGGCCAAGCTAACTGTACTCCCATTCAAAAAGGGCAGCGGTGTTATCTTCCTGCTACTATTATAAATCATGCGTCCTATGCTTTTAATGATTATTATCAGAAGAAGCAAAATGACGGTGGAACATGTGACTTTGATGGTGCTGCCACGACAACTACTGTTGATCCCAGTAAGTTTCGCTTTATTTCTCAAGGCAAGATTTCTGAAGCAAAAGATGCAACTTTTTCTTTAAGCTCTGGCAAATAGTCAGTTGGACACAGGCCTTTCTACAAAGTTAACAATCTCTAGGACTTTATGCTTCTTATATTGATTTGCCATAAAAAGAAGTTTAGTGGGTCCTATAACCTTTTTGTTGAGAATAAGGTTGTAGTAAATGTAGCTGAAATAGTTACATATTTCTGATTGTGGGATTGACTGATGAAGTACGTCCTTCGAACATGTTGAAGTTTATTTCTTGCTTTTATGTTTCTATTTGTCCTCCTAATATTATTTTTGTTGTTTATCCCTCTGTAGGCTATGGATCTTGTAAATTTGCAGGAACGTGAGTGTCCCCCTCTTCCTGATATTCATGATTAGAACTTGTACAGTAGATTATGAATTTGTCTCTAAACTTATGCCCTGTTATGAAACAGTTCTAGTTCGAGCACAACCGGGGCGTTTACACCAACGGATATTGCACCTTCAAGCCCCCTTGGAGGCTGGAGTTCAAATCTACAAGTTTCCAATCTTCAACACTTAATGCTAGCAGCATTCCTTGCATTGGTTTTATTTTGACTTGAGGTTCCATCCAGTTTATTGCCATGTAGCGTAGTTACAGCATAGAAGCACAAGCTTGGTGACACAACTGAAAGTGTCGTTGCATTTGTTTCATCAACTTGCTTGTGTTTCCAACTTGTCCATCTGTCGTCTTCACCTCTACAAATTCGGGAGTTTTGTTTGAGTAGGGAAATTGTTGGCATTCTGATGAAGTAGCCGGCTAAACAAGAGTTTTGTACCTTATCAATGTGAAAGTATTTCTAGCTTAAAATGTACCAGTTACACTGATGTTTATCATATTGAATCATCTTTGACATTTATCTTTCCAAATTTTCATCGCTTGCTTTTGTCGAGGCTTTAGCTTGAGCTCGTATGCCCCCATGCTAAATTTTGTAGACTTCGTATTAATATCCTATGTATACAGCCATTATCACCAAATCAGAGTGGCGCAGCGGAAGCGTGGTGGGCCCATAACCCACAGGTCCCAGGATCGAAACCTGGCTCTGATAAGTTTTAATTTTCTTTCCCTATTTTTTAGGGGCCTTACGTTCTATCAGTTTCATTCAAAAAAAAAAAATTTCTATCCTTTCTTGGGGCGATTGCGTCTGGCTACTGAAACTGAGAAAGCATTTACAGCTGCATCGGTGTGGGTGACTCAATTGAAACGATGAACAACACAGGCACGTTAACGATGAAAACTCCATCATCAGTTTCATTAGCATCTTCATCGGCATGGACCTCCACAACCTCTATGTCCTCCTCAGGGAAGAGGATTCAAAGAGAGATGGTGGAGCTCAACATGGACCCACCTACTAATTGCTGTGCGGGACCCAAGGGTGACAATCTCTATCACTGGGTTGCTACCATCTTCGGCCCTGCAGGTTCTTTTACTCTTGAAGCAATTAGATTAGAAAAAAAATTTCATCTTTTTGGTCTTATGACTTATAATGTGGGTTTGCTTTGTTTGTTTCCGAGGTTCAGCTTAATTTGTTCAATGTTTTGCTTGTATATGGAGTTTTGGGTTCCGAAAGCAGAGAACTTGATGGGTTTTTGCTATGATTTAGTGATGAATTTCAGGTTGCCGAGTCAGCTCTCTTTTTGAAGATATGTGTTTGCTTTGCTTGCTAGGTTAATGTGATTTTTTGCTTAATTTTATGTTCTTGTGCAATTGGGCATTGTTTGTCAATAGCCAGAGTGAACTGAGAGTTAGGAAATTCAAAATTTTGATAGTTGTGGAGTCTTTAACCTGACGATTGATTTGCGACTGCAAAAACACTTGTTTGATTGCTGTCATGATCTTTTATTACGGTGGGGTTTTGGTTACTTAAATTTTTTCGATTATGATGCTTGTTATTTACTTAAATTTTTTCATTATGATGCTTCTGATTTTTCAGCTGTAATATTGGGGAACAAGAAATAAAGTTTTTGGCCATCAGATTATGCAGTCTTTTTCTTGTCCTTCAAATATGGGTGCTTCCCACAAGGCTGCGCTCGTTGGTTTGTGCTTTTGTTGGTAGTGGGTTGAAGCTTCTCTTGGGATTCGGCTTTGTCCTGGATGTCCCGGTTTTGAAACTAAAATTTGCAAAATGTAGGTTTTGGTTTAGAACCAAATCTTTGATATTGTGTGTAATGAAAGTTGAATGCGGGGGAACCCATCAGTAGTTCTTGTTTCTTGTATAGCTGGGCAATGCCTCTTTCTGCTCTTTTACGGTTTTTGGATAGCAGTACATTTACTGCTCATACTTTATGTTATAAAGGAGTGATTTAAAGACTAACTCAGCAATATTGAAAAACTTCTGTGTTCTTGTTTCTAGGAACACCGTACCAGGGTGGCATATATTTCCTTGACATTACATTTCCCACTGACTATCCGTTCAAACCTCCAAAGGTATCGTGTCCTATTGAATGTCTCAAGATAACCTTTGTTTTCTGTGGAAAATCTGATACAAAATAATTTATGTTTGAATTCTATTATTCTTTTTCTTAGATTTCAAGGATCAGTTTTGCAGGTAGCATTCAAGACTCGAATCTACCATTGTAATGTTGATTCTACTGGGAATGTAAATTTGGAAATCTTAAAGGATAGTTGGAGTCCGGCCCTAACAATTACGAAGCTGCTACTTGCGATTCAATCCATTTTCACAAAACCTGATCCTCGTAAGTTCTTCTAGTTTCTTTTCAACATCTATGTGGCTGCTTCTATGCATGTTCTTCTTGTATCTTTCCTCACTTCTGAAAGAAAATAATTAAGATAGGAATAATTCCGAAATATGATATTCATTTAGCTAGCACCACTGAGCAGCATGATGCTTTTTCCGTATTGATTGAACGGATATTCTTATTTGAGCAGATAATCGACTTGTCCCCGGCATTGCCCATTTGTTCATTGAAGATAGAGCTAAACACGATGAGATAGCTGCTGAGTGGACACTGCGATTTGCGAAGTGAGTTTGACGTTGGATCTCCTTACGTGGTACAAGGTATCAGATTCCAACAGCCTCCGCAACTATAACTGAAGGATTTTATGTCTGAACTGATTACTATAAGAGCTTGTCATGTTACCCGAGGGTTGTTGAACTTGACACTGAATAGCTTCACCTGCTGAATTGTCTGTAGAGTCATTGTTGAATGACAGCAACTGGGCAAACGAAAATTGCTTGTAAAATATCTGAACTGATATATGTATGCTGCCCAAGTCGTTTCTTGTTACTGATCAGTTGTATGTTTTACCCTTTTGAATAAACAGGCAGATAAAAAAAAAAACTGCCGAAAGAAATGGTTGCTTAGTTTTTACCTTTTGATATTGATTATGGTGTGAAATTCATGCCTTGTTTCTTACGAACATCATTAGCTTCTCTTCTCTAAAAAGATTGGTGAGGGCGGTCAGGTAGTTAGGTACGTATCTGGACAGTTCCCGCCCTCCTCTGCACCAACAAAATTTGGTGGTACAAGTTACAAGGTAGAACTTAGCGGTTTTGGACCATTCTCTACATTTCCGACCGTTGGGTCTTGTATTTTGTTCTCATCTGTCTCCAACTAATCCGTTCTTTTAAAGTAGCTCTGCTCATTCATTTTTACCTATAAACTATGCAAGTGAATTTTAATGATATGGAAAATTCCACCAGGGTCTTTTAACTACTTTTTTTAAGTAGCTACCACTTACCAGGTGAGAGGTTTAGTCAATTGTGAGTGACACCACGTGGATCAACTGTCAATCACATTTCTCACCTACTCTTTCAATTTGGACTCATGCAGTAACACAGACCGGGTTCTTACAAATCAGCTCATTGGTTTAAGCAGAAACACAAATTGTTCCTAACACATGCAAATTTGCAAAACCAGAGCCAGACAGTCTCTGAGACATAGAGACGATGGTGAAGAGTAGCATAAACGAGGTGGGATTGGAGGACTTGGTTCAAGTAGGCCTGGCCATTGACGAAGCCAAGGACTTCGAACGAGTTCTCAAACAAACAATTTCTGGGACCGAATCTTCGGACCCAGGAGAGATTTGGCGCCAGCTGATGGCTCTGAGATTGCTCAAACCATCACACCCACATGAGCTGCACCAACTCATCTACTACTCAGTCTATGCCAATTGGGATGTCTCCAGCAAAGGCCCTCCCCTCTACTAGTTCCCTTCTCTGTAATCTTCTTCCCACTTTAACTTTTCATTGCCTAATCTTAACTCGTCGGCTCTTTCAGAAATACCAAATTTTTATTTCTCATGTAACATTGAAAAAGGAACCCCATGATTGGATTAGTCTGCTTTTATATTTCAACCTTTTTCTGCTTCTTTATTAAATTTTGTAGAGTGGAAGATATGTATTTACCTCCAAATCCATGCTTTATCTTTCATTAACCGGAAAATCCCAATTTGAATGACTAAATTTAACACATTTAGTTCTGTATTGTCAGATACCAATCGAGACATACGAACTTGGGACGACTGATGGAAAAGCATGGTTCAGAGCTTTTGGGAACATCATATAAGGATCCCATATCAAGTTTTAGCCTCTTTCAGAAATTCTCAGTTGAGAATCCCGAGGTAAGTACTCATTCATATGATTCCTATCCCATAAGTTTTTCAAGGCTTGAATGATCATATAAAGCTTATAATTCATGGAATTGTTCTCTTGTATTAGGCTTACTGGTCAATTGTTCTAAAAGAGTTCTCAGTCTCTTTCCGACAAGGCCCGGAATGTGTTCTAGATAGGACTGACAAATCAAAACAGGGAGGAGCTTGGCTTCCAAATTCAGTTTTGAATATTGCTGACTGTTGTTTGCTGTCCACCACTCATCCAAGAAAAGAGGATGATAGTGAGGCTGTTATATAGAGGGATGAAGGATGTGATGATTCTAATGTCAACCAGATGACATTAAGGAACTGCGCGAACAAGTAATGTATGCTCTCATTTAGCTTTTCTTCTACCATTATCAGATTATTCACTACATTAGTTTCCTCCTTGTTGATGTTGTTTACGACATTATTGACAGGTTGGTGGCGAATGCACTGGATGCAACGTTTTCAAAGGGGGATGCAATTGCAATTGACATGCCAATGACAGTCGTTGCAGTGATCATATATTTGGCAATTGTACTTGCAGGATTTGTTGTTGTATCGATAGCAGACAGTTTTGCTGTCAGTGAAATTGCAACTCGCCTGCGTGTGTCTAAAGCAATGGGCGTCTTTACCCAGGTCAGTATCCTTTGATAGCAAAGCGAAGGACATTTTACTCGTTTTCGTACTTCGAAATTTTTTTTTGTTCTTGGAAATGATTTCGACTTTCACTTTGTATTCAGGATTTCATACTGAGAGGAGGACGAAAGTTTCCTCTCTGCAGGTAGATACTACATCTTTCCTATATTTCAAATGCATCATAGCTTGGTTGTTACAGCCGGGAAATGTGGCATGCCGTGGTTACATTTTCTTTCCTTGCAGCCGGGTTGCAGAGGCGGCTCCACATAAAGCTATTGTGCTTCCAGCATTTGGGAGCAATGCAGGCATTCAATTAAGACGAGATGATATATCTTGGAATGATTTTCTTTCTAGTGTCAATCACCTTCCAAGGTAAAATGAGTAAACCCACAATATTGATCAAGCCACTTAAAAACATGCTCTCCGTGAATGCAATGCTCGTCTTCTTGGCAGAAAGAACTATTACTCTCCAGTCTATCAACCAATCGATTCCACGACTAATATTCTCTTCTCATCTGGAACCACAGGTATATAATTTATTTTGAACAAAAAAATTATGATAGCTCTACTTGAAATGCAATTTCATCTTGATCTTGAGTTTATATTTCGGAATGTATTAGGAGATTCAAAAGCTACTCCATGGACACAACTTTCACCTATTAGAAGTGCTGCTGATGCATGGGCTCATGTTGATACTCAAGTTGGAGATGTCTTCTGCTGGCCTACAAATTTAGGATGGGTTATGGGACCCACGTTGCTCTACTCGTGCTTTCTAACTGGTGCAACTCTTGCTCTGTATCATGGATCTCCTCTAGGTCGTGGCTTTGGGAAGTTTGTTCAGGTGACACCTAAATAATTTTCCTCTCTTGGTTCATTACGAGTGACATATATATGCCATCCGAATGCTTCCTTATTTTCTTGTATTATAACTGTTCAGGATGCTGGAGTCACTATTTTGGGTACAGTGCCTAGCTTAGTAAAAGCTTGGAAAAATACTGATTGTATGAAAGGCCTAGACTGGACAAAGATGAAGTAATCTTCTTACCTAAACTTCACAACTTATTTCCATGAATACCAAGAAAAGGGAATTGAACATGGGTGCGTCTATGCAGGTCATTCGCTTCTACCGGTGAAGCATCTAACTTTGATGATGACCTTTGGCTTGCTTCCCGTGGTTACTACAAACCCATTATTGAATGCTGTGGGGGCACAGAGCTTTCTTCATCCTACATAATGGGAAGTCCACTGCAGCCACAAGCTTTTGGAGCATTTAGCACAAAGTCGATGACAACAGGTTTTGTCATCCTTGATGAACATGGAATTCCTTATGTAAGCATTTCATCGATCTAACTGAGATTGTTGACAAGCGGGAAGGGATAATTAATAAGAACAAACATCAACGCATTGATGTTATTAGAATAAGATTCTAGTGTTAATTAATGTCTTTGATCATACAGCCAGAGGATGAACCTTGTGTGGGAGAAGCAGGTTTGTTTCCGGTATACATGGGAGCAACTGATAGACTGCTAAATGCTGATCACGAACAAGTGTACTTCAAGGGAATGCCAATGTACAACGGAATGGTATGATTACAGTATACAACTGCCTTTCTTACAATACATTGTTAAAATCACAGAAGTTACAAGAATCTTTTGATGATGTTACATATGTATCGGCAGCAACTTAGGAGACATGGAGACATAGTTAAAAGAAGGGTTGGAGGCTATTTCACTGTTCAAGGCAGGTCTGATGATACCATGAACCTCGGTGGCATCAAGGTGAAGTATTTGCTTAAATTGCCTGGACTTAGTTTCGCAACTACAAAATGTTTTGACTTTTTTTTCTTGATTTTCAGACAAGTTCTGTCGAAATTGAGCGTGTCTGTGACCGGGCTGATGAAAGTGTATTGGAGACGGCTGCAGTCAGTGTTGCACCGGCGAATGGGGGTCCTGAACAGTTGGTTATATATGTGGTATTAAAGAAGGATTTCGACTCCAAAGCAGACCAGCTGAAGATAAAATTCTCAAAAGCGATTCAAAGACCCTTTGTTTAAGGTTTGATTTTTACTATGTCTCCATTCGATTTTGACATGGAAACAACTAAATTCGAAATATTTCATCAACTGTTGTTGTGTTGTTGCGATGGATTGTACAGGTGAGCTTTGTGAATATTGTAGCAGAGTTCCCTCGAACGGCCTCCAACAAGTTACTAAGAAGAGTCCTGAGGGACCAAATGAAGCATGAGCTTTCTGTTCGGAGTAGAATGTAGTTTCTCGACCCTATAGTGAGTTACAGACAGAGTTCGAAAGGGTCACATCTTTGATATTTCCATCATACATGATTGAGTTGTGAAAACTTCTAGATAGGAATACTCAAATCCCCAGCTACCCACTTTACAGGAATGATACAGCCACCTCAACCAAGCACCCATTAGATGTATTGAATAATTTCTCGAATTCAATCAAGATAGTAATCGTAACAATTGTTCCATGAAAACAATTTTTTCCTATTATATACCTAGTAAGTTGACGTTGATGTGTTATCGTACCGGCATGTGTCACTGTGTTCCATATATAAAATCAAAGAAACCATTGTTTATGTTATTGAATATAACATCTCTTACCCATACAAAATCCTACTTCCAAGTAGTTTCATTTCTTTGTAAGGTTTAATTTTATTCCTTAATAGTTTAAGTTTAATTTTATTTTCTCAATCATACAAGTTTTTGAGTTCTATATCCGCTCAAAATAGAGGCGAGGTAATTTACCAACTGCAGCAACTAAGAAATGTTGTAAACGATTCGATGCCTAGTAAATTATGTTGTTGATTATATTCCCTACAAAATACGGAAGTTTTCCGTAACGACTCACTTACCAGATAATTTTTAACTTAATTATATTTTCAGACAATGTTGAAAGCACCATATATATGCCGATGGTGCATGCATGCATTATTATGGTACGTAGGTACGTAGGTACGTAGAACTTGAGGATGATCGATCATATTTTGGCAAAGTCAATGGTGCTCTTCCCATCATGAGCCTTGCGGAAGAAGTGCTTGACATAATCAGAATACACAACCTCCTTATACAAAGCTTTCTCCCCGGTGCTCGCCAGCACTTCCGGCAGCGGTGACACGACGTCCGACGGCCGTGGGTTCACGAATATGGGGACCGAAATCCTATTCTTACTTCCATTGGCAGCCACTCGATGCTCGATGCTCTTGTATCGTCCATTGCTCATTATTTGCATTGCATCACCGATGTTGATCACCAATGACCCCTTCACCGGCGGAACATGAACCCAATAGCTACTCTTCTCCGCGGTGTCGCGGCCGCCGCCTCGCACGTAGAGGCCGCCTATGTGGTCTTGAAGGAGGATTGTGAGTGTTGAGACATCGGAGTGACGGCCAACTCCGACCGTGAGCTCGGGGTTTGGGCAGACCGGGTAATAGTTGAGGTTAACACGTTTGGATCCCATGAGAAGATGTTCTTTTTCTTGGTCTATGCCTTTCACGTTTAGCCTTTGCATCAGCATCTCTAGGAGTCGTTTTATGAGAATTTCACTCTTCATGTATTCAAGCACTTCACTCCTGCAAATTAATATATGCATATATGTTATTAAATCTCTACTTTCAGTCATATAGTCAGAAATTCATCTATGTGGGGTTTTTTTTCAAATACTAACAAAAAATTAATTTAATTGAACTCATCATAATATATGCCAAATTTACCAACTAACAAAAAGAAATATATCATGCTACTAATTCATTACAATCAGAGTTGTCATCGACGAATTCTCAATTTGAAATCGTTGCATGCCTAAAATAGACTATGATTATTGAAGTGTTAAAACAAAATTTGCGCAAAATTTTAAGAATTGAAAAAAAAAATCAATAAAGAATTAATAATACGAACTACAGATATATACTTTTATATCAAAATATCTCTACGATTTTTATAAATCATATATGATAATGATAATGATATATATATGTCCGTCAGAAAGCCCGAAGTTATATATATATTTTTTTATTATAAGTGAGGGTGAAATTTTAGAAATTTTATATACAATATGTCATTAGGATTCGAATTAATCAATTGTCCACAAATCAAAACTAACCGAACTAAACCCATTTAATACCCAAAGAATTGACTGAAAATTCCAAAATATATAATTGACAATAATTATTTAATAATTTTCCTGCATTAATAAAAATATTAATTAATTAAAACATATCATAATATATGTGTTCTGTGGGCCCCAGGACCCTCCGGACCCCACTATAGCTCCGATGTTGCATAGTTTAGTAATTAAAGGGCTAGTTTTATTAGTGAAATTGAATTGGATTACATATTTCATCAAATAGTACAGTGAAAATGATGAATTTGTTTTGCTTACTTGCATGCAGGAGGCCACAGGGAAGAGGCCTCATCCTCAGAGACATAGAAGAGGCTAAGGTAATCCTTCCACTCCAAAGCCTTCTCTTTTTGGGGACTAAAGCTGGTGCCAAACCTGACATTGTTGGAAGACGATTGGTGTTGTGAATACTTAGTCTTTTCCTCAGCTGACATCTCAAAGAATCGATGAGTTGCCTCCTTCACATTCTCAAGCACTTCAACTGGCACCCCATGATTCACAACCTGAAAGAACCCCCACTTCTCAGCCGCATTGCAGATGGCTTCTGCCACTTTGGGGTCCTCCCAATTCGACATGTCAATGATGGGAACATTGGATGATGACTCTTGGGGGTTATTTGGTGCATTCACAGTACTCTTAGTAGTAGAAATTATTTCTTCTAGGGGTTGGATGTATTGGTTGGGGAGGGTTTTGAGTCCCATTTCTGAAAGACCCTTCACTCCATTGCCTTTGTTTATCACAAAGTTGGAGATACCTGAAGAATCATTGGTGATTAGGGTTTGTGTCATGCTTGGAGCCATTTTGATGAAGACTCGATGCAAATAGTTTGGCTGTTATGAAGTGGCAGCTTTGTTCAGCTATTTATATTTGAATTTTATAAATTAAGTGACATTAATATATCATGCACCAACTCAGCTAGCAATTTGCATGCTTTCTTAAGGCGGTTTTTGGGTTTTTTTTAATCAATCCGATAATTAAGTAGGGTTGTTAATCAGTTTTTTTGTTTAGTTTTTTGCCGAAATAGGAACATAATTGATGGGAAACTGATTTCGGTTCGGTCCGGTTCTCAGCTCCAATCATGTTTTGAGCTGAAAACTGATTGAATCGGTTAGGTTCTGCTCTTGACCGATTTAACCTATTTTTTCGACTAGATCGAGGAAGAGGGGTAAGGCCGTGAGGGTGAGGAGTGAGGTCGTGCGGGGTGAGGCGTGACTCGTGAGGCGTGAGACTGTTAAGGTGAGGCCGTGAGACGACGAAAGGAGATGAAATGAGATGAGATTGAATTCAAACTCAAACGCACAGCCTCGCATTGTTGAAGGAGATGATGAAGTGAATTGGGTGAGGACGTGAGGTAAGTGAGTGAGGCTCTTAGATAATATCAGGCTCCTGGTGAAGAAACGACACATTTTTTAAATTTAGGTGGGCCTCAGATTCGGTCCAAGCCGGGTTGATTCTGGGATGTTGAAAACTAAAATCGAACAGGTTCTAATCCGGCTTGATTTGACTCTCTTGATAATGAAGCATCCTTATTATAAAAGCAATTAATTACAGCGCAATAGAGCCCCAACAACATGAGTTTTTGGGGCATGCAAATAGATCTTCATGGTTAGTGTCCTCATTGATCCTTAATTCCAAATGAAAGAGAGGCCAGGACCCAATATTTGGCGAATCATATATGTAGAGATGCTCTGGAGGGAACGCTTTTCAAACACCACATTGGAGTAAATATTATGAAGTGCAAAATCTACACCATAACGAATAGCTAAAGCCGATCCACATGAAGAGCAGAATATTGAAAATACAAATACAAAAGGATAATATTTGCATCCCTGAAAGTTCAACTTTTTTTCTTGGATGGTATTACTTCTTTATAACACTATTTCGATTTATTGATCGATTTATTGAAATGTTTATATATATATATATATATATATATATATATCACAAACCAAATTGTTCATTAATTGTTTATACTTATAAATGAATAAACGACTTCTAATTTTGTTGATTTTTTATGAAAATGATTTTAATATCATAATTTAAAGAATGATCGGTTAGAACCGATTATAGTATATATGTATGATTCGGTAAATTGAAATAGTGATACAAAGATGTACTATCAATGTGGAATGCAAGTATTGATACTTAAAACTAAGGTTGTTAATTGGTTCGAAAAAATAGACCGAAAAATTGGACCGAATAGAAATTGAATTGTAAAAAACCGAGCAAAGAAAAATCGAGTTAAAATGAAAAAATCGAACCAAATCAAACCAAACCGGTTTGATTTTGGTCTTTGGTTTTACAATACCAAACCGGATCGAAAATCGAAGCCCACTTACTAGCCTATTACTGGTCTCTCTCATAATTCATCTCTCATCTCTCTCTTTCTGATAAAAACAACTCACTCTCCCCCTCATATTTGTCTTTCTCATTAAAAAACAACTCACTCTCTCCCTCATCTCTCAATCTGAGGCAACTCTCTCGGGTCTCTCCCTGATCTCATCTCTCTCGTATCTCTCCTCTATGTCAATTCGGACGAAAGCCCACACCGCGATGTATCAACCTCACTAACTCACCACACCTCGCCTGACGCCTCCCCTCATGACCTCACGGCCTCACTTTGACTTCTCCCCTCACGGCCTCGCTTGATGCCTCCCCTCACGGCCTTAGTCCCTCGATCTCTCCAGTCTCCATCTCCATCGGCCTCTCCGTATCAATCAAACCCATTCCCGAAGCTCCCATCTGGCCGCCTCCCATCGCTCACCTCTCTCTCTCTCTCTCTCTCTCTCTCTCTCTCTCTCTCTCTCTCTCTCTCTCTCTCTCTCTCTCTCTCTCTCTCTCTCTCTCTCTCTCTCTCTCTCTCTCCCATCAATCCGCCTTGATCTCGTTCACAATAAGAAAATCAATTAAATCGGTTCAAAATCGAACCAAACTAGTTTAATCAATTTTCTATTCAAACAATTTTGAGGGTGAGAACCGGACTAAATCGGAACCGATTTCCTACCTGATTGGATTTCAAAAAAAAAAATCGATAAACACCCTTACTTAAAACTATTATTATTACTCACGAAGACCCTCAACTCCTCTATTTCGCTTGTACAAACCAAATTTAACGAGGCAGAGAGAGAGCTAGAGGACCCGAGTTGTAACTTGGAGGGAAATCATATACAGTACTGATCGATGTCGGTGCCAGATGAAGGGAGGTCTAGGGCACAATGTGAAGTCGACATTTTTTATGGGTATAAACAGCATACATGTTGCTACAAATAGAGCTGCTTCTATATATTTAGACCAAAACAAAATCCTTTGTCACTTCAATGGCCGCCCAAAAACAAGAATAAAGAAGCTTATCTAAAATTTAAAGATGGACCATACCAAGAGTCCTAGAGTCTAAACTTTCACATCGATCCTTGCTCAAATATCAACATCAGAAATGCAACTGTAACTCTAAATTAATTGAATATCAACATCAAATTTAAAGATCGATTTAATGGCATCACCGGACAAAGCCACCCGCTTGTGTCTTGTACATGTACTCTCTAAGAAAAGTCACATAATGCATATCATTTGATAATATTACAATTTTTTATTGCGTTCTCTCCAAAATAAATTTTCCTTCAAAGGTTTTTTTTTACTGATCTTCCTTGAAGTTGAGGTTTTTCTTTGGTATCTGCAGCGATATAATTAATAATCCAATCAGTCTTATTGTCAATTTTATTGAAATTTGTTCGTCTTCATTCTTTATTTTCTCGTTTATCATCATGGTATCGATTATGATTACAAATTTTTAAGTCCTTTTGAGTCAAGTAGCTAATGAAACTCTCATCTTCAGAAGCCTGATTTGTCTTAGCAAGGTTTTGATTTGTGACGCAGTCTGGTGGGTTTTGATCGAGTCATCACGATCCTCCATTAGTGGTCGTGGTGTTAATCACGATGGGTTGAAACATCAGTGATACGATGATGGATGGTATCCTCGTCGCATTTGGAATTTCTCATAGGCGTTAATAACAGTAATGATAGGTGGAACCAACACTGTAAGTGAGTCATTTGTATCTTTAGTTATTTTTTTTTTTAAATATTGTTTCGCGAAATAAGTCTCTTATTTTGGACGTGTTAGGTTTTCCTTGTTGTGAGATGTAAAGATTAGTCATTTATGCTGGAATGACCTTGACAATAGTTAGAGGATTCAATTTATTTTATTTTTGCATGTAATTCCTTTTAAATCGTTTTGATAGATATCGAATTTGATCACTAGATGTATTTACCCATATGCTTATCGTAAAACTATTATAATTTAGTTTGTCTTTACTTTGTATTTTTGTCTAATCAATGAAACGTAGTATCTTTTAAAAACACACACATAATGCGTCTAAGAACAATATATTGCACCATCTCCTGATCATTTTGTTATAAAAGATTTCAGGTTTGATTTTTGTTAAAAACATCTTATCTAATATATATTTTTTTGGTGAACAAAAAAATCCTACGAAGAAAATTAAAGGTAACCGACGTCATATGTGTTAGGTTTTCCTTTTTGTGAGATTATAAAGATTAGTTGTTCGAATCGTAATGATCTCGATGATAGTTAGGAGATTCAATTTATATTATTTAATTTGCTCGTAATTCCTTTTAGATCGTTCCGACAAATATCGAACCTGACTACTAGAAATATTTACCCACGTTTATCGTAAAATTATTAAAGTTTAATTTATCTTTACTTTGTATCTTTGTCAAATTAACGAAACTTCATACCATCTAAAAAAACACATAATGCATCTAAGAGAAATATATTGCACATCATTTTCTTATTTTGTTAGAAACATCTTATCTCGTATATCTTTTGCATCAAAAGGAAAATTTTAAGAAGAAAACTAAAGGTCATCAGCATATATTGTTCCATCTCTTGAGCATATATATTTTGTAATAAAAGATTTCAGATTCAATTTTTTTGTAATATATATATATCTAATATATTTTTTGTGTAAGTGGAAAATTTTAAAATTAGAGCCAAAATTAAAGGTAACTGACATATATAAGTTCGAGCTCTACCTAGTTGTTAGATCAACGATGGCCATCCCCACAAATAAAATAAATCAACCCAGTAAAGATATTGAAATCATATATATCGATCACAGCAATGGACATGAAAGCTCTGATCTTGTGGTGAGAAATAATGGTGGCCGGCCGTAATTAGACAGTTGCTCATATTACAAATGTAGCTAGTAGCCTAGTACTGTGGTTGCCTAATTAATAAAGTCGACGTAATGATAGAATTAATAATGGAGAAATGACGCAGATCATGCAGGTCAAATTAGTAATAGAATTTAGGTCAATAGTAGATTAGTGTTAATTAATCAATGAGGGTCAGATTTAATTAGGCACTTACTCGTCTAAACATCCAACCCTCAATTTAACTCATCTCAATTTTGGTTCATTCGATTCATAACAACCCTAAATAATTATAGCTACACCCAACCAATTGTTCCATTTCTAGATCATTCCGCCACCGCAACTCCACCTCAATTTTAAATAGCATTATTTGGTATAGAAAATTACAATAAAAATGGAGGTGGGAGAGGTTCCAAAAAAAAAAAATTAAAAAAAAAAAGACAAACACTAGGGCCGGTCTAATAAATTGGAAATTTCGGGCAAAAATTATAAAAGTACCCTTATAATATATATTTACGTATACAAAATTAATAATTTTTTTCAAATTTCAATCTTTTTTTCATCCTCCTAGAAATATACCAAAAAAATTCAAGAATTTAAGCACATCAATCATACATAGAAAACACAGTCATTTTTGCAATATTATATTTTTAAGAAATAGTGAAATTTTATAAAAAAAATTTAGAATTTGAGTCTTAATAACTTTATAAGATAATTAGATAATTTTATATTAATCATAATAAGTCTTCTAATATTTCAAAAATATGAGAACAAAAAAGAATAACGTAAGCATTTCGATTATGAGCCGTTAATTTTTTTTTTTTTTTTGCATGCATCCATAATTGATCACCGATGAGTACAAATACATTCAATGGTGCATGAATATCTAATAATAAATCTCTCGTACAATTCGTTTCAATACATCAAACATCAACGATATATCATATCAGATCCGACTCAACTAAACTATGAACCATAATTGAAAAGTGCATACACTAATTTTGTCTCCTATGTATCGTTTTGGTGTAATAGTCCCATCACAAACACAAAATAAGACAGAAAGCCAAAATTTAAAGCTTAAATCTCAACGCAGCAACCTGATTGAACAAACCCACAAAACTCATCGGGTACGTTAATCAACCTTTCCAATTTACCATTTTGCCCTCCTTTCATTTTCGCCATGTAAAATCCTTGTGTCGCACCTTGGTACTCCGAACCCATCACTAAGGTCCCACCTCCCAGCATCACCCCACACGTCCCAACTCGGACCGCCGAGTCTAACGTACCCCAACTCGCCAATTTCCCATCTTTCCCAACTCCTCCAACGCATTGCCTCGGACACTGGCCCGCCTCCCACGCCCCGTCAACTCGCCTCCATTGACCCGACCCGAAATCAAACGCCTCAGCTCCTCCGTCAAACACTCCTTGACTCTCCGTTCTATACCCGCTCACCACCCAAAACTCGTTCCCGATCACCACCCCCTGACACTCGTCTCGCTCCTGACTCATCTCAGGCAACTCAGTCCACTCGCTCAGTCTCAAGTCATAAACCCACGCCGATTTCAACGCGTTCTTGTTCTCGTTATGTCCGCCAGCCACGTAGACCCGACCCTCGTGCGACCCGATCGCGAAGAAGGATCGCTTGGACGGCATGTTGTTGCCTCGCCTCCACTGAGAGCTCGTGAAATCGTACATAAACACGTCGGTAACCGGGTCGTAACTGACCGGGTCCCACCCGCCCATGACCACAAGCTTCCCCTCACAGCTTGCCAACTCGCAAAACAAAGGCAACCCCTTTGGGTACTTGGGAACCGGGTCGAGTCTCTGCCAAGAGCAACTCACTGGGTCGAACACAGCGATTCCGTAGCTCGGCGAGTCAGTCGATTTGGGTCCGACCCCGCGAGGAAGAGCTTGAACCAAGCATGCGGCTTTATGGGTACGCCCGGTTTGCTGTCGATGATGATAAAACTGTTGACTTTGCAATAAAGTCCGCCATGGACGGCAGACGCGGGAAGAAACTGGGTGAGCTGAGTAAGGCAGCCGAGTCAAGCACTCCAGTCCGAGTTCTTCAGGAAGACCCGGGATCAACTCCGTCAAATTAAGACTCCACATTTTAGCAAACAAGCAGTGTTTTTTTTTTCCCCGGCAAAGCAAACAGATGGTATCGGCTAAAAAGGAAGTGTTTTTGGCAGCAACGAAGTGAAATTTGGAGTGAGGATTAAGCTTTTGTTGGCTTTGGGTTGTAACCTATTTATAGAAGGTCCTGGCCCATAGAAGAACTTTGGCACCAAATTTTGCATCACCGATGTTCTTTGAAATATCATCGAATTAATGTATTTTAAATTTTAAAATTATTGTTTCTATTCTATATTTAGAAAGTAGGGGATTATATTGAGAATTTATGAGATTAGATATAAAAATAAAATTTTTCTATTTTAGTTTTGTTCAGGGGAATATATTGGTCTGTTGTGTTTAATAAATCGTCTTACAATATATTTTTTTTTTACTTATAATTTAAATTTTTGAATTTAATGAGTTATTAGGAGCATTTGTAACATGATAGTTAAATTTAATTTTTGGATAAATTTAACTAAAAATTTAACCAAAAGTATCAAAATGTACATGCAGCTGATTAGGTAAATTTAACCTAAAATTTAATTTTTCTATTAGAACTAATTACTAATAACTAGTCGTCTCCTACTAGTTATTTCTTCATCTTGTTTCTCTCCCTATCTCCTTCATCCTCTTCATCATCTCTTCTTCCTAAACTCTCTTCTTCATTCCTAAAACTTATCATCTTTTATATTCACAAATTTTAAACTTTCGTGAGTTATCTAAAAATCCAAAGAAATAAAAAAGAATTTCTTATTTATTTTTCGTTTTTTGGTTGTTAATTGACTCAAATTTTTCATATAGGATTGTGAAAATTTTGATTCTTTCCGATACTTGAGAAATAGAGATTTTGATGTTTCGCAGTTTTCAAGTAACAATCAGAAAGACTGAGTTGCTGAGCATAGAGTTTGCATATGATAATTTTAACACGTTCAACAATTAGGTAGAAAAAAGTTAAAAGTTTTATCATAAACTACCATATTAACATTAAGTAAAATGATACTCTTTACTTTATTGGAGGCGAAAAATATCTTTCACCACATATATTTTATCCCAAACAATGATTTGAAATTTAGAGTTATTACTCTATTTTCCTCTTGAGATGGATTTCTTATTAAAATTTTAGTTATTATGTTTGACTTCAAATTCGTTATATCCAATGTTAAAATAGACATCTATTTGAGTTGTTAAAAAATTAGGTTGCATTGATTTTGCATATAAAAAGGCATATTTATTTGAATTGTTAAAAAAATTACGTTAAAAATTAGCCCGGTTAGAAAAATTATATTTTTATATATTCAAATTTGAAAAAAATAATAATTTAATATTCCAAGTTAGTGAAAAATAGATAGTCTAATTTTGATAGTTGTAAAAACTGGCTAGTTATTAGTCATTTTAAGTTAAATTTGTCAAAAAAATGTAGTTAGTCTAATATGAATCATCTAATTTTATTTTTTTTATTACGGAGAACGAGATTTTTTTTGAATTTTTTTTTATTATTGTGAATGGTAAAAAATTTGAATTTTTTTTTCATATAATATATTATCGGAGTTCAAATTTGAGACCAATTATCACCAAGTTAATACTATAACCAATTGAATTATATCCATTTGACATGAATCATTTAAATCTAATTCAATTTAGCATCTTATTTTTTTAAGAGAATAATTAATTTAGAGGAAATAAATTTAATCAAAGTGAATTTAACCACTACGTTGAATATAGGATGATTAATTATTTTTAAATATATTTAAATCTATTAGCGACGGTGAGTACCAGACAAGCATTTCCAATTATAGCGCTAAGATGCTTACATGATGCGCCTAGTATCGTCTTCTGCCTTTTTATATTCGAACCAAATTGACAAACAAGTTGATGGAGATAGGATAAGACTTGGAGTGACCGATCAACAACGTAAGGGTTGGATAAGGCGTCTGCACCATCCAATATACAACAGGCCGGACACAACATGGGTCGAACCAATCCAATTCACTCACTAGATAATTTGACATGACATGAGTGGGTCCCCTTTGGCAATCGACGGCTGTGATGCTCATGAGCTTATTACCCTCCTGAAATCTAAGCTTGTCACGTGGAGTTGACATGGGGATAAGATGTCTTTCAACTCTCTTATGTATGCAGAATTTTATATGAAGATGAGGATGAGCTTGAATTTGCTAGTCACTAATTGCTAATGATTTTGGAAGGCCAACTTGCAAGTCATGGATTGGAGTCTCACCTTCAGTTTTTCTCTGAGGTCTCCCACAGACTAGTTAAATTCAAAAATTTATTTAAAAATATCAAAATGAGTTGGTAATAAATTAAATAAATTTAATCTAAAATTTAATATTTTTTTTATTAAAATTAACTAATAGCAGCTAGTTGCTTCTCACTCACCATTTCTACATCTCACTTCTCTCTTCTTTCTCCTCTTCGTCCTATATTCTTCACAAATCATCTTAGCCCGTTAATTGATTCGGAGTTTTCATGTAAGGTTGTGAAAAAATTTGAATCTTTCGAGTATTTAGGAAATGAAGGTTTTGATGTTTTGCAGCTTTCAGGTGACGATCAGGAAAGCTGAGTTGCTGCGAATAGAGTTTGTGTATGATAATTTTAACACAAACAACAATATATGAGGACGAAAATAAGAAAAATTAGAAGTTTTACCATAAATCACAGTGATGACATTGAGTAAAATAATGCTCCTTACATTCTTAGATGCGAAAAAAATATCCTTTGCCACATATATCGTCTCCCAAACAAGGACTTGAAGTTTAGAGTTGTTACTCTCATTTCCTCTTGAGATGGATTCCCATTTGAAATCTAACCTATTGTGTTTGGCTCTGAATTGGTTCTATCAAATTTCACCGTTAAAATGAACATATATATATTTGAACAGTAAAAAAACTAGCTATATATATAGTGAATTGTCTGAATTACAGGTTGAATCGATTTTAAATCTAAAATAGACATATCTATTTGAATCGTTAAAAAAACTAGCCGTTGTAGAAAAAATATGTTTTTATATATTTAAATTTTAAAAAATGAATTTAATATTTAAATTTAGTAAAAATATAGAGAGTCTGATTTTATTAGCCGTAAAAACTAACTATTAATAACTTTCGTATCATTTTAAGTTAAATATGTCTAAAATTTAACTAGCCTGATATGGATGATCTTACAATAACTTTGTTGCTGAAAATGAAGGTTAACCGATAGTGGTTTTCTCTTTGACATAATGCACACCAAATCGAATTGTGTGGACTCATTAGCTAAATTAAGAAAGGAGAAAGCCTTGGGTGTCCAACCATTCTCTACCATGTCATACCTTTGATTCTCCAAAATATGGAATCAAATGTCATATGTCTTTGATTATCCAAGGCAAAAGTCTTGGTGTCCAACCATTCTATATGTGTTAGGAAGATTTGGTTTTGATTTCTATCAGTCTTGTACCGTAATTGTTTGAACTCACGTAAATAATAAATGATATTTGAACTCACGTAACTGTTTACATTAAGTACAATCAATAGTTTTTTCATTATTTATATAATTCTGTATTTTTTAAAAACAAAAAGAAACCATTTTAGCGCAATAACCTTGCCAAGTGCTATTTTTAATCAAAATTTTGCTATTTCAGGTCTTTTACTTATAATCTGTTGATCGAGTCGATTCTATGATTATAAGTTCATTCTATATCGGATCAGACCAGAACAAGGTTATATACATTCGAATTATGAGAAGGGGTCATTTGAGCGTATCTAAATATGTACCATGTTCACATATGGATCCCTACGTCGTTACGTTCCATTTAGGATTAGGATATTATTTTTTATTTATTTATTTTTCTTTTAGTGACCAATTAAGTTTGAAAGTCTAAGATTCCACTTAAGAAGTGATTAGTATTGCTTAGATTGGAATGGATGAGTAAAATTTGAGTGACATTGCATATAAACCTTGGAAAGCCTCTTCCCAAATAGTTAATTAAAATATCACATTAATAGATCACCTCAAGCAAATAGATACATGAAACACACACCATGAAATTTTCAATTTACATAATTGGTCTGATAATAGGGATAATGCACAGCCAGTCAGTAGCCACATTGATTGCTCACATAGTCAAGTAGATACATCAATTCTTCATAATTTGATCATAATATCTGCAAGAAGATAAGAACACCAGAAAAGAAATTACAAAAAACATGGAGTGAATCATCGTATTTTTAAGAGATTTGCAACAAAATATAGCATATACTTACCCAAGATCTTCATGGTCTGCTAGTTTCTTCATGACATTGTTGTAGCTAATCCACATCTTAGCCTGGAAAATCTTCATGCAGAAGTGAAAAAGAATCCCAAACACTGTCAGTAAAACAACCACCAAGTACACAATTTTTGTACCAACACAAATCACATACAACAAAAACCCAAATGGAATGAAAAGCATTGCTATGAGCCCCTTTAGATTGGTGATTGGAATTCTGAACGGCCTCGCCAGCTTAGGAAACTTGATCCTCAAGTAAACAAAAGCCGAAAGCTCGAGTAGCATTGCCAAACTGTATAAAACATTCACTAAGGATGTGACATGTTTGAACTTCATGGAAGAAATCGAGACTGATATCAGAGTTGAGATTATGATCCCCACAAAAGGAGTGTTGAACAATTTGGACCGGGTGCCAAAAAGTGTAGGTAGCAACCCTAATTCAGCCATTCCTGAGAGTTGGTATGAACAGCTGCTCAGTTGGGACTGATAGACACCAATGCCAGATAAAAAGGCTCCAACCCTGACATATTTTATGAACCTTTTCCCCACAATTTCCTCGGCGACATTCGTGTAAAACCCATCAACCCAATCATCAAGATCAAGGGACATAGCTGCTGTTGAAGCAAGGAGAGGAATTAGGGATGTGAAACAAGTCAACAACCCGGCTGAGAGAAAGGCTTTTGGTAATGTCTTAGGGGGGTTCTTGACACCATCTATAACTAAAGTACTGACATTGTCCCAACAATTTAGGTTCCAAAAGAGTGAATTGAAGAACGAAGGCCACTCTTTTTTCTTACCCACCTGCCCTAAAACAAACCATTTGCTAGGGTCAATTTGGGGAATTGCATAAAAAGAAATGACCATAAATGGCAAGTACGATAAAATCCCCAAAAATATTGCAGCATAGCCAACTGTATGCAAGCCAATGAAGTTGAGAACAGAAAGAAGCAGAGTTGAGACAGACATGAGCAAATATTGAGGCAAATGTGAGGGAGAAGTTGGCAGAATTGAATCAAAGTAGTCTAAACAAAGAACTGGGTAAGAAGATAGGTTTATGACCGCGCTACAAAACTTCCAGAAACCAATTAGGAAGCCCCAGAAGGGGCCAAAGGCTTGGTGAGTCCATATGACAAAACCGGCATTGCCGGGGAAGGCAGTGGAGAGTTCAGCAGTGACAAGGGCCTCAGGGGTGCTCCAGATGATAGGGAAGAGTACGAAGCCGAGGATGGCGAACAATGGCCCTCCATTGCCTACAAGGGACTCCGTGCCATAAGGGCCACCTGAGACTTGAAAGTAAATGAGAAAGACTAATGGGATGAATGCTAGTTTTTTGGTTTTGATGTTGCTGCTGCTGAACATTGGAGGCTCTTGCACCACTGCATCATCTTCTTGCTTTTCATTCTGAAGAAGAGTAGTTTCTGAATTTGGAGAAGATGGTAAAGATTTCATGGTTTTTTTTCTTTTCTTTTCTTTTTTGCTGGGATTTCTTGGATGTTTAAAAATTTGAAATCATGAGTTGCCTATATAACTTGGTTCATGTGGCCTGCATACTGTGAAAATGAAGGGAAATATAATCAAACACTTTCTTAGTCTTTCTAGGAAATTGCTTAAACACAGCACATGTTTGTCAGTATTGAGTATGCTACAAGTTTGTACTGTAACTACAAGCCATCCATAATTCTCAGCTTCCATATGATCTTACAAAAAAGATCAGTGGTCACTTTCATTTCATAGTGGCAACAGAGAAATTAGCTCTGATATGTAACTATGGGATTAAGTGGACAGTTATTACTCATGTCACTGGCAGCAAAACATTAGGGACATACACTGATACAACAAAGAAGGCCTTCTGATGAATGCCAATTCGTTGTGCTTCTTTCTAGGAAGTTTCTCGGTGCCTTGCAACAAAAGAAAATAATGGGGAATTAATTGAGAGATAAGAAAAACTACCCAAAAAAAATGCGTTTGCCGGGAGTCGAACCCGGGTCTATTGCTTGGAAGGCAATTATCCTAACCGTTGGACTACAAACGCTGCCATGTCCACCTTACTTTATTACATATTAAATTCTAGCCTAATGACACGAGACGAATATCATGTTAAAGCCGAAGCCCAAGCCCAAGCCCAAGCAGAAAGCCAATATAACACTGCTAGTCGTGTAATGTTATCTCATCCAAGTCCCAAGCACGAAAGCCATACCATGAAACAAATTGTTGTTTGTTTGATATAATGTATAGGGACATTAATTGACAAAATAAAGAGTGAACCCAACCCTGAACCCTACCTTGAACGGCTGAACCCGACCTCAGTAAATTCCAAGAGTATTCAG
Source organism: Prinsepia uniflora (assembly GCA_032719365.1). Taxonomy (NCBI): domain Eukaryota; kingdom Viridiplantae; phylum Streptophyta; class Magnoliopsida; order Rosales; family Rosaceae; genus Prinsepia; species Prinsepia uniflora. The sequence goes on from CM064873.1 coordinate 744,611, forward strand.
TCAGATTTCCGGTCAAATTTAACTTGAAATTATCTAAAAATTATTAATAACTAGCTAAATTTTAATACTACTAAATTAATACTCTTTGTATCTTAAAAAAAAAAGTTAAAATTTGTATGATAAATCTCAAATCATCTCCAGTAAAATTTGACTCAAAATTTATCCAAAAACATCAAAACAGTTATGCATCAGACTTTCTATTTGTAATGTTAAATTTAATATAATGAACAATGCTAGCGAGATATAGTCGATTACTGTTCGTTTGGACAAATTTACAGTTAAGAGTAAATAGCATGTTGTATGTTTATTTTAATATTTTGTTCGTATCAGAGCTCCGGCTTATCAATCGTGGACGGTTTTTCATGACAAGTTCTAGTGTCTCACATTTCAAGGTGGAGCAGTTTGATGGAAAAGAAAATTTCACTCTATGTCAAATGAGGATGAAGGACATCCTAGTTCAATAAGGCCTTGCAAGACCGTTGAAGGGAAAAGATGTGAAGCCGGAGAACATGTTAAATGAAGATTAGGACGAGTTGGAGTCCAGATGAGTTAGCACTATTAGGCTTTATATTGCTGACAATATTATAAATAATGTTAACGGTGTAGATTTTGCGCCTGAGCTTTGAGAGAAAATGGAGAAATTTTATCTTGGGAAAGACTTGCAGACGAAATTGAATTTAAAACAGGATCTTTACAAGCTCAAGATGGGAGAAGGTGCGAATCTCGTTGAGCACATGAACGTGTTCAAGGGATTGATAAATCAACTATCAAGAATTGATGTTAAAATTAAGGAAAAAGATCAAACCCTTTTACTTCTTACCTCGCTTCCCGATTCATATGAGAATATTGTTACTACAATTGTGTATGATAAAGATACACTGAAGATGAATGAGGTAGAATCGACTCTCTTATCACATGAGAAGAGAAGGAAAGCCGATGATTCTCAAGGTTCCATCTTTATTGCTCATGAATAGAATCGTAAGAGAAGGTCAACTGCTCGGGGATTTAGTGAGCATAGCTGGTCTAAATCCAGAGGCAGAGGAAATGACAAGCAATGCTACAAGTGTAAGGAGTGGAGACACATAAAACCGGATTGTCCATTGATGAAAGAGAATGACGATAAGGACTCAGATTACTCCTTAGTTGGTGTAGCGGAGAAGTTTAGAGATTTTGAAGAAATTCTCACAATCTTTAGAGGTAATTACACTTTTTCTCAAGATGATTGGATATTAGATAGTGGTTGTTCTCATCACCTTTACTATTTGAGAGAATATTCTAATATGTTCCAAGAAGTCCAAGGATTTGTGACTTGGGGTGATGGCACAAGACATCGTGTCATGGTGATGGAAGAGTTCGCACATTGGGTGATGTGATGTATGTCCCAAAGTTCCGAACAAATCTAATATCTTTGAGCCAACTAGACTCCAAGGGCTGCAAGGTTTCGTTAGCAGGGAGGGTTATGAAAGTGTCACGTGGCTGCATGGTCCTAATGAAAGGAGAAAAATGTAAAAGTATATTCCGTCTGATAGGAAAAACCCAGACCTCGAAGGTTGTTGGGAAATAATGTGCACAGGAGAATAGGTACCTGAAGCGGGTCTCGTTTGCGGGCACATCAGAGACACTATCCACATGTTTCCAGGTTTTAGACGATGGTGAGAAGGAAAATCCTACTAGGGAAGAGGTAAAGTCGAGGTCCCTCTTCGAAGCCAACTGGTGATTGTTGACTCGGAGCAGTTGCACATAACATTGATCTTTTTGAATCAGGGGGAGTTAGGACCGTATACAACTGATTCGGGGTATGTGTAGCTGGTACAAGAATAAGACCAATGGAATTGCTTATGGGTATATAAAGCAATATCTCAATTTGAGATGGAGTTCAGGGATTAAAGTGATGGTGCGACACTATCCACCTAAATGGGTCTCGAGGGGGAGATTGTAAAATATCCATACCCAATATTAAAGTATAATAGGCATGTGAGCTTCCATATTATTGAGTTTTATCTAGAATATATTTGTGATTTTAGATTAAAGTGTATGAACCCAAGAAATATGTGGAAGGTTCATGAAGAGAGTAGTTGGAAGATTTAATAAATGAAGTATGTGGGTGGTTGGAGCATTAATGAAGACATCTAGATGGTTTCTGCTTGACCTATATAAGTAGGAGATCTTGGCCTCATTTAGAAAAAATAAGGAGAACACCTCATAAGTGAGTGAGTGAGAGCAATTCTAAGGGTCTTCGGGTATAGAAGTAAAGTGAGTTGTGAGTGTTTCAAGAGTGTGCATAGTTATTCGGGTAGAGTGATCTTTTAGGTTGAGAGATGATGTACAACAGTACAAGGGGTATCCTATTGGGTACAAAGGCTTGGGTTGGGTATAAACTAGAGTGGTGTATTCTTATACTTTGTATTCTCTCATAGTGAAAGGTGAACACTCTTCGAGGACGTAGGCAAGTTATTTGGCCGAACCTCGTTAAATCTGTTGTGTTATTGACTTCTTTATTTCCTTTATTCTATCTTTATTTTTAGTACTTGCGTGACAGATAATTAATTTCCTAACACACGCAATGTTGTTGAGATGTTTGGTAAATTTACTATTCTTTTCAAGGATCTACAACAGTTTGCGCTCAAGCGATTTAAACTTGGTGGAAGCCTTAGAAGGGTTCTAAGCTTTGTGCAATAACTTATCTTAAGAGTCTTGAGCATGATTAGACAGTCTCCCATGCTTGCCGGAAGGCTTAACATTGGGTTTCTTTTGAGATCCAAATGCTTCAAAGACTAAAGAAAGCAAACACTAGTGGGAATCATTGATAGATTGCAATTAGCCAAACATAAGCTTGATAGACAAGGGGAATAATTTTCAAATGACAAACTGCTCAACTCAACATTTTTTCTTGATAAAATTTAAACTTGGTGGAAGCCTTGGAAGGGTTCTAAGCTTTGTGCAATAACTTATCTTAAGAGTCTTGAGCATGATTAGACGGTCTCCCATGTTTGCCGGAAGGCTTAACATTGGGTTTCTTCTGAGATCCAAATGCATCAAAGACGAAAGAAAGCAAACACTAGTGGGAATCATTGATAGATTGCAATTAGCCAAACATAAGCTTGATAGACAAGGGGAATAATTTTCAAATGACAAGCTGCTCAACTCAACATTTTTTCTTGATAAAACCACCCATGGAAAGAATGATGGCCATGAATTATTCGTAGCTTCTTTCTTCGTGCAAGTAGCTGTAGCTTGTAACTGATGATGAAAAAGCTTCGAACAACCAGAAACAGTGAGTGTTTGAAGAGATTGCGATCTTGGAAGCTTCATGAGATTTTTGCAATCTTTCATATTCAAGAAACAGACTAGATGGAGGAAAACCACATTTTTCCAATACTGTAATTATAAAATCTTTGTCCGTTCTTATGAAGAAACAGACTAGATGGAGGAATACACTTTTGCCACCATCTTGAAGAGAATCAAAGCTTACTTTGAGAACCTCTCCAACTTTTCCCTCAGTAATCGCATCCAAGCTCTGCAATGCATCTTGCCATATCTCTACACTTTGTTTATATAGAGACGATCCCAGAACTTGAAGAGATAATGGAAGCCCTTCACAGCATTGTACAAGAGTTGTTGAAAGCTCCATGAAACCTTCAATAGGATTGGCTTGTTTGAAGGCATACCAACTGAAAAGCTTAAGTAATTCGTGCTGGAACTTCAAATATTTCGTACATCACTTCATGACTCTTCAACATACGTTCATTTCTAGTTGTTATTATGATTTTACTTCCGGGATAAAACCATTTTCGTTCTCCAAGAACTGCACGCAATTGGTCCAAGTCGTCCACGTCATCAACAACAATAAGAACTCTTTTGCAACACACAACACGTTTGATCTTGTCTAATCCATCATCCAAGCTGTATAATTTCTTTGCTTCCCTCTTTTGGATATCCCAAAGAAGTTGCCTTTGCAAGTTGTTGATGCACAACCTCAACCAACACGTTTGATCTTGTTACCTCAAAAATTTTTCTTGATAGTACGGGCCATGGACAGAATGATTGCCATGAATTACTCAATATCAGACCAAGCTGCTAGCTTTCCAATGGATTCATCAACCTCAACCAGATTTATGCAGTACTTAAGAACTAACCTTTCAAGACTAGGAAGGACTGAAAAGTCGGGGGTTGTCATAAGGCCATGTGAATGGCTGAGATTTAGGATTCTCAGTCTTGGAAGAAACTGTTTCAAAACACAAGACAAGTAATTAGTTTCTAGCTTTCTACGAATAGTGTAAATGTATATTCTTGTCACCGTGTGTGTTGGAATGAGATACAGAGAAAGATTGGTCCATATCGCAGTATCCTTCCAAACATGTCGCAGGTTGCTATTCTCCAAGTTAATAGCAACAACATATGACAAACTAAAGTTTTCGGGAATTGCTTCTTCAGGGAATCCACTCGAAGACAACCATTTTAAATCTTTTGGAAAATGTTCATAACCTCCACTGAATTTAACATTATTGAGCACAAGAATTTCAAGATTGTTCATCCTTGTAAATGCCGCTGTGTTGGAGCTTTGCCATCTCATCTGATACTGATGCTGAACTTTTGGAAAAGAAATTTATTGGTTGCCAAAAGAAAGGATCAAGCCAACGACGCTTTGAACTATTTCCCTCGTAATCTTCAACATGGCATCTTTTTTTGTGACGTGTAAATGTTGTCTTGAAAGACTCATCTTCCATGAACATGAGGCCCTTGATAGTTTCTGTGCCCTACAACAAAATTCAAGCCATAGTTATTCTTATATAGGTAAAAATTACTGAAGCACAATGCAAATACTTCGACGGCACGCATATATACATTAGACATAAAACAAGACATGTTAATTACATACAGTTGATTTTCTCAAAATATTGATGACATCTTTATGCAACACTCTACTGCGTTTTCCAGGGTCCTCTGGAGATTCTTGGCGAATAATTTCCATTCCCATGTCTCTAAGTAGTTCATGTACTATCAACTTGTTGCTTTCATTAACTCTCACTAGGCATCTATGAATTAGATTTTGAAGTTCAATCCTTGTGGCAAAACCGCAGTTTTCCAGTACTGTAATTGCAAAATCTTTTTCCTTTCTTATGAAGAAACAGGCTAGATGGAGGAATAAACTTTGATCGCGAACTTGGAGACAATCAAAGCTTATTCTGAGAACCCTTTCAATTTCTCCCTCAGTAATCACATCCAAGTTGTGTAAAGCATCTTCCCATATTTCTACGCTTTGTCCAGAGAGAGAAGATCCAAGAACTTGAAGAGCTAATGGAAGCCCTTCACAGTGTTGTACAAGAGTTCTTGAAAGGTCCATGAAACCTTCAATAGGATTGGCTTGTCTGAAGGCATGCCGACCGAAAAGCTCCAGTGATTCCAACTCATACAATGATTTTTACTTAAACATTTCATACATCGTTTGATGAGCCCTCAGCAAATGTTCATTTCTGGGTTATGATGATTTTACTTCCTGAGTGAAACCATTTTCCCTCACCAAAAATTGCGTGCAATTGGTCCAAGTTATCTACATCATCAAGAACAATAAGTAAGTCTTTTGAAACTCACAGCTCGTATGATCTTCTCCATTCGTCCATGTAGGCTGAAATATTTCTTTGCTTTCTTCTTTTGGATATTCGAAAGAAGTTGCCTTTGCAAGTCAAGAAGACCTCTGGGTTGTCCTGAAATCTCTCTAACATCTGCAAGAAAGCTGCTATTTTCAAACCTATCAAAGTTCTGGTTATAAGCAGTTTTGGCAATAGTTGTCTTGCCAATTCCACCCATCCCGCAGATCATAGCTATATCAACTTCAGCAGATCTATCGTTCAACCACATGTTTATGTCTCGCACACGTCTATCAATTCCAACTGCATAGGAAGCAACATATAGTGCTTTGCGCTCCAGTTTATTTCCAATCTCTTCAACAAGATGTTGAATAAACTCTGACTCATACCTGTAAGAATAAACTCTGACTCATACCAGTAACACATATGAAATTGTATAACACAACAGAAAAATAAGTTATTTCGGTACAACCAACAGAGAAATAGGCTGCTTTTCTACTAATGAACATAATCATAAGTAGGAATTGAGATTACCTATCTCCTAAAACCATCCCGACCAAATCGGGAACTTCACTAAGAGCTCTTCTCCACCCCTCCACCTTGTCCATCTCCTCCTCGAAGCGTTGTTCATGTCTGGAAAATGCTTCAGCAAAACTCCCAGTCTGCTTCCGAACATCGGAGGGATCCACATGGTAGAAAACTGGTATAACAATGTGTCTTCCATCAATTTTTGTTCGTTAAGTGATCTTGACAAGTTCATTCAAGCACCATCTTGAAGAAGCATAATCCTTTGAAAAGACAACTACCGAGACTCGTGATTCTTGAATGGCCTTCTCTAACTGTAGCTAGATTTGTGTTCCTCTTGGGATTTCATCATCATCTCTAAATGTGTGGATTCCTGTTTGCTCTAAAGCCTAGTAGAGATGATCAATAAAACCGTTGCATGTGTCCTCGCCTTTGAAAGTCAAGAAGACATCGTAAGTGCAGTGTAGGTAAGAGGAAGAAGAAGCAGCCATTGATAGAATTCAGAGGAACTCAAATCTCTGGCAATGAAGAAAAACTAATTACTTGCAGTAATTTGTAGTATTATATGGACAATGAAGAAGATGAAAAAAAAAAAAAGTGAACGGACTTAGGAGAATGTCAAAAAGTTAAAGGTGATAGTATATGGTGTCCCACCAGCCACTACTCAATGAGGGATTGAAAGAAGAAACTTCCTCCTCTCTGTATATGCGATATTATACAAAACAAAAATGGAAAAAGAAAAGAAGACACTTTGAGTGGCTGAAATTGTTTGAATGATTCTGTATTTATAAATATATAAAATCAGCACACGGTAAGTAGGAATATCATAATGCTAGCTAGTGGTACTAGTGGCTACTTCACAAAATTAAAGCGACAATCTTCAGACTTTATACTTGTTATACATGGACATGGTAAATAAAGCTCCTTACTAATTATGAGTAATGAGTAGAGAGCAAGTTAGAAGACATTTTACCTCTGAAGCTAGCAGCTGCTCTTGCAGGATTGACCCTCCTAGAGGCAGTGACCCCCCAACCAGCATTGATCCCTAGAGGCCAGAAGCATCGATCCAACCCACTTTAAATTAGAAATTTTCTTATTCTTTACTTTTGCATACTTAAAAATACATTTATGAGATTATAAAAGAACTTTCCCATAATAGTCATCATCCTCATCATTGTCATTGTCACTGTTGCCGTCCTCATGAGTGTTACTGTCCAAAGTTTGAGTAACAAATGTAGCCGCACTGCTTGTATTCAAAAGGTTGAAGAGGACTGCCAAAGTTGATCTGGAACCTACTGAATTGCTGTTGATGTGCACTGTGGTGCCAATGATACGAGAGAAAGTATTTGCCGGCTGCAATTGATACTGCGGCAATGCTGACACTGATGAAACCACATAATGAACATTCTGGCTTCAACTTGAAATTGAAGTAGGCATAGTCTCTGGTTGGATTGCAAAATCATCTTCATGGTACACAATTTGGATACCAAACTCCTTTATGGAAAGAACATGATCTGACTCTACTGGAACATGTATTTATTAAATGTTCATTTCTAATTGTTATGATGATTTTACCTCCTGAATGAAACCATTTTCGCTCACCAAAAATTGTGTGCAAGTGGTCCAAGTTATTTACATCATAAAGAACAATAAGAAGTCGTTTGAAACTCACAGCACGGTTGATCTTCTCTATTCCTTCATATAGGCTGAAAAATTTCTTTGCTTTCTTCTTTTGGATATTGGAAAGAAGTTGCCTTTGCAAGAAAAGAAGACCTTTGGGTTGTCCTGAAATCTCTCGAACATCTGCAAGAAAGCTGTTACCTTCAAAACTATCAAAGTTCTGGTTATAAGCAATCTTGGCAACCGTGGTCTTGCCTATTCCACCCATCCCACATATCACAGCCATACCCACAACAGAAGAATAATTTTTTTGGTTCAGCCAACAGAGAAATAGGTTGCTTTTCTACTAATGAACTTAATTATATGTAGGAATTGAAAAGACGACTTCCAGGGATCCTTGTACGGCCTTCTCTAGCTGTTTGGATTTGTGTTCCTCTTGAGACTTCACCATCGTCTCAACAAGTGTAGATTACTGTTTTCCCCAAAGCCTTGTAGAGATTATCGCTAGAACCCTTGCGTGTATATTTACCTCTGAAACTCAACAACACATCGTAACTGCAAGGTCGTTGGCAAGATGATGAAGCATCCATTAATCGAATTCAGAGAAACAGAGTTATGTCAATAGATAACAAACGATGAAGGCAGAAGAACAGAGTATTAACAATATGCAAATGGATGAAGGGAGAATGTGTCGTAGAAATGTAGAATGACCAGAGTTTCAGGGTAGGAACTCCAACATCATCGCTGTCGGTTGACAACCACCGAATACCCTTAGCCCTGTCAGTAGCCCACAACAAATATAACACGGATACTATTCTTGTCTTTTTGTCTTTTGTATTCCTCATTTCAAGGTTGCAGATTGCAGAAGGCATTGTGTGTCGCCGCAGGTTGCGTTCCTTCTGAAACTGCAGCTGCTATGGAGACGGTTCCTCTAAGGCATTTGCTTTCTGTAACAACTCACAGCTTTTTAAGGACAAGAAAAAGAGGCCCAGAGAATCCATTTCGCATCCAAAGATTTCAACTTCACACCCCAGCTGGGCGTTTTCATATCCATTCCAAACGCACTGAGTTCCAAGGTACTGCCACCCAATCCTTTTCTACTTACTTAGGATTCCTTCATTTGAGCAAAAAGAAAACTTGTCTATTTGGTGACTCAGAAAACCCCTCCAAAGAGGATCGAAGAAACCCTTGTAATTTGCATCTTTGTCATGTTCAGCTCTCACTGCTTTGATTGTTATGATTTTGCACTGCTTGGAGTTGGAGACCATATGGACCTATTCAAATTCATTTGATCGGTTTTGGATTATCGTCTGTGGAATTTCTAGGCCATTGTCATGGTGCTTTATATCCAAGGGTTGTTTCTAGTGTGTATCTAATTGACTCAAATTTGTTTCATTTTGGTTGGGTCATTTCCAGAAAGGATCAAAGTTTGATTGTTTTGGATGCTTTAGTTGCCTCGGCTGTGAAATCTTTAAGTTATATATAACTTTTGTTAAATAGGTAGCAATGTCTTCCTTTAACAACCAAATGTCATTAGGAATTCATCCCAGGACCTTGAATGTAGATTTTTTTTTTTTGTTTTAAACGTGCATGTTTGATGATGTAGGTTTCTTTTCTTTATGTTTCCACATTAGATTAATAGATTCTGCTAATTTTTCAAAAGCTAAGTGCTTTCTTTTTTCAGATTCGAATGGCTATGCAAAGCCTTCACGTCTTTTGTCAGCTACTGAAGTGGAAGTCTGCACAGATAACTCAGTGGAAAAGAATTTATCTTCTTTAAGGGATGATGAATATTCTCAGTGTTTGTACAAGGTCAAGTTGAGTACTAGTAATGCTTATGGCTCAAGTCTCTCTGACTTGAATGCTGGAATCCTCCTGTGCTTGATAGACGAAAGTGGTGACTCCATATTACAGAGGATACCCTCAAGTTCGATAACAGATCACTCTACTGATTCAGAGGAAGGCGTCCTTCACTTTCAAAGAGGTTCTGTTGATGAGTTTAGCTTCGAGGGACCTAAACTTGGAAAAATTGAAGCTCTTTGGATCAGTCTTGAATCAGGTTAGCCTGTAGTAAATTAGTTAGCATTTGATACATGCCTACTAGTTGAATTTCTGTTGGATCATCAAATATGGGGTTTGAACACTGACTTTTAACAGGTTCAAACAAATTATGCTAACATTATTTCTGTAAATTCTACAAGGTCAGGTCAGTGGCGGTTAGGGAGTATGAGCTTGACTGTTATTTGTGGGAAACAAAATTCTTTGGATGACAACGATAGAGAAAAACTCGTGTATATTGGTTTCAATTACAACTTTGAGGTTGAAGATATCTTGTTGGGAGAAGGAAGTGACAGTTCCATGGTACAACTTAGACCTTCCCTTGTCACCGACCTATCTGGGGTTGACTCTTGCACTATCTTCAATAAAAGCCTCCCTGAATCAACTCTACTTGAGGGCATTGGGATATCAAACGAGGAAACCATGAAAGAATATGCGAATTTGAAGTTATCTTTGCTACTTTACGATGCCATGTTGATCATTGTTGGTACATCACTCGCATCCTTGTCAGCTGAGGAAAATGCAGGTTTTGCATTTTTAACTGGTGGGATGGCCGGCTTCTTTTATTTGCTGCTATTGCAAAGGTCTGTTGATGGATTACCTGCTGCAGAATTGGCTTCTGAGAGCACAGGAAGAAACAACCGAATCTTTGGAGGATCTAAGGTCCCAATATTTGGCCTGGCATTGGCTATTATCTCCACTGTATTCACTGTGAAGTATGGCTATTGGGATGTCCCGGTAGCATTCACACCCAAAGAACTCTTGGTCGGCACGATCGGGTTTCTTGCATGTAAAGTTGCAGTGGTTTTGGCAGCAGTTAAGCCCTTGCCACTAAGTTTGAAGATAAACGAGTAAAATTTCGTCTCTGCTGCCACTTTGATGAAGACTAAGAGAGTGAAACGTTTCGAAAGCTGTATTGTATATATTAGGAAAAGAAATGCAGCCTACAGTTTGATTATTACATACAAAATTAGTAATTACACACATCGTTAGAGCAAACAGAACCAAAAAGCTCTGTATATTTGTTGTTGAATGACCTTCCCTTTGTATACATATATTCATGTAAGACCATGTGAGAACTTCTATTTAAGCACATGGCAAGAAGATGTGTTTTACCAGTCAAATATTGCATTCTTATTTTATATATATTTCTTAATCAGCACACAAATTGAGTGCTGCTTGCTATGCATCACACGTTGCTTGAATTTATCTTCTTTCTGTCTCTCCTCTCTCAACCCAGAAGCTAATAGTATCTTCATGTGGGAATAATGCTTTCGTATTGGACAAGTTTGAGTCCCCACTTCCCTGTATATTCTGTTTGATTGCCAACTAGGAGACAGGTTTATTAGAAAAAGGCCACTCTTTAGATCCTATTGAAAAGGAGTTGTTTTAGCTTAGCTCCTACATGCTTACTAACCGACTTTAGCATACTTTTTCATACAAAATGGCAAGAAGTTTGTTTAATCTTATTTTTAATATTGTATCTTCCTCATGTTTTGATTCAACTATTGTGAGAATCTTGAGCAGATTTCCACATGGAGGCACATCAATTCTAAATCTAAATCACATGAAGACAATACACGAAATGTGGAACCAAACAGCTCAAAGTGGCATCGAATGTTGATCAAGATTCTGTTCTGGGATTACACAAGAAGACAGTTTTCCAAATAATGCATAGGGTAGATAAGCTTAAGACAAAGCCACCACTTTGTTAAACACATCACTCTCTCACACCCAACAAGGTTCTTGTCTCTTCTTAAACCAAGGTTAAATGTTGATAAGATATTGATCATTATCTAACAACAAAACTTATCGACCTGTAATTACACGGAGGACAAAAATTATTACCATTAGAAACCAAACCTAAATTAAGGTTAAAAAGAAACAGTTGTATAACTCAGTAATAATGTCCAAGGTTTTGGCTCACTTGTGGGCCATGTCCTGGTTACAGTTGGACATCAGATGAAAGAGAGAGATATTTAAATGCAGTGGAGTTGTGCAATGTTCATACATACAATTGGGCCATTCATATTTCTAGACCCTTTGGAAGACAAGTGAAGATGTGCTCAACATTTTTCCTTGCAGCAAAGACTTGCATTGGAGAGACCAGCAATGGGAAATTCGGGTGTCGAAAATCTGTGGTGGCAGGAGCAACAGCTGAAGTGATTGCAGCTCCCAAGCAAAGGAGCAGACATGTTCTTCCCGAGCTATCAATAAAAGGCATTCCTCTTGCTCATTTGCACGTGGAAGAAATTGTTCAAAGGCAGTCTCACATTTACAGCACAGACCAGGAACGAAGAAAGGCGAGTTTGAACCCCAGCTTTCTTGAAGAAGCATATCACAGATGCAAGAATATTTGCGCGGAATATGCCAAGACCTTCTATCTAGGTCTAACTTCAAAATCCTTGTCTTTTTTACCATTAAAATTTTTGATTGGTTTTTGCAACTTCTTCACGACATTCTAGTGTAATCTCTTGATGCAGGCACTTTACTAATGACAGAAGAGCGGCAAAAGGCGATATGGGCAATTTATGGTAAGAAAATGAGATGTTATGATCTTAAGTTTGATATTTGTCTGAGTTTGGATGATTTTTGAGGTGTTGTTTTGACAATAAAATGCAGTCTGGTGCAGGAGGACTGATGAACTGGTGGATGGCCCGAATTCGGGGTACATGAGCTCTGAAGTTCTTGATAGATGGGAAGAGAGACTGGAAGACATCTTCGAAGGACGGCCTTATGACATGCTCGATGCTGCACTCACTCATACAGTTTTCAGTTTCCCCTTGGACATCAAGGTACTCATGATACAATCATACAACATGTCAATATCCCAAAAAGACTTGAAACCTTTTCACGTCATTGATTGTTGTTGTTGTATTTTGCGAGCAAAGCCTTTTAGGGACATGATTCAGGGTATGAGAATGGACTTAAGAAAAGATCGGTACCAGAATTTCCAAGAGCTTTATCTGTATTGCTACTACGTGGCGGGAACGGTAGGGTTAATGAGTGTTCCAGTGATGGGAATTGCACCAGATTCTCTGATTTCTGCCCAAAGTACATATGATTCTGCACTCTATTTAGGCATTGGAAATCAACTCACAAACATACTTAGAGATGTTGGGGAAGAGTAAGTTTCAACCTTCATTAATATAACAATACCTACTGACGGGATCATTTTTAATCTCTCTTTTTTCCTTGTAGTGCTATGAGAGGGAGAGTTTACCTTCCCCAAGATGAGCTTGCTCAATTCGGGTTATGCGACAGTGATGTCTTTTCACGGAAGGTGACTCATCAATGGAGGGAGTTCATGAAAGAACAGATTACAAGGGCGAGATTCTATTTCAATCTGGCAGAGGAAGGAGCTTCTCAGCTCAACAAGGACAGCCGTTGGCCGGTAAACTTACATCTCAGCTCAACAAAAACAACAAGAAGATAATTTCTTGATACTCGAAAACAAAACAATCAACTTCATAAGTGCATAATGAATGTTGTTGTCTGATTGCAGTTGTTTTGCCTACTTGGGTTTTGCAGGTTTGGTCGTCTTTGCTCATATATCGGAACATACTGGATGCGATTGAGGAAAACGACTATGACAGCTTGACAAAGAGAGCCTATGTGAAGAAAGGGAAGAAACTTCTGATGTTGCCTTTGGCTTACACAAGATCCCTATCATCACATACCTTCCTCGCTAAGTGACGAATAATTCCCTCATTTGATGCACAAAATCTGTCAATTAAGAGGAGAAATTGTGCTCAACCACGTGCCTTTAGATAGACTTGTGAAAAAAGGGTAATTGGTCGATCGGTCAGAGGTAGGCACCGGTGTGGTACCAACCTAAAGGTACTCTGACGCCCAAATAAGCAGTGAGTCTGTATGTAAGGAATCAGTGGTGAATAATAATTCGTAAAGTAAGTGTAAATAGTAAAAGCTAATTATTTTTATGGGAAAAAGTGAACCTCTTTCATATGGGTATGATGTGTATAATAAAATTATTTATCCGATGTGGGACAATGAGTATTCATTATGAGACCGACACGTGGAAGGTTGGGATCTGTCCAGTGTAAATATTGTTCAGACCTTACTAGGATTTGTTTTATCAATATGGACTTGGGCCATTGAGCTTGTGGAAGTGTGTTGAACTAGATGTATTAGGCCAAATTAGTCTGGGCTAATATGGTATCAACACTCTCCAACTCCATCCTCAACCAATTTAAGTGGCAAGTGCCAAGTGGCAACAACAAAATTGTTTTCAAAGATGAAGTTATATCAATTCACCAAGACTTGTTCTCATTACGTAAATTTTGTTACTTCTCCAAGTGGTGTTAAACCACTCATATCCGGCACGAACTAAGGAATAAAAAAATGAGATTGGCTAAATTTTAACATGGATTTTTTTAATCAAATTCTGATAGTATTATTTGAATTTTATTATTAAAATAAATAAATTTATTAAAAATAATACATTATATAAAGAAATAACTAATGATCATGCAATAAATGCAATATAAAACACTTAAATTGTAATAAGTTTATCTTTTATATGAACATTATATCATATGATCTCCAAAAAAATCATTTTTCATCATGTTTAGGTGTATATAAATTAATAAGTTGTAATATAAAGCTAAAATTATATAATTTATTTCTTTGAGTTTTTAATTTCGGATGGGTTGGTGCACGCCCCGGCCCTTACTGGCAGCATGTGCTTGCTCATACCATATTAACACTGTTCAAAACGGCAGCTGATTAGTCCGCCTAGGCACTTGAAGGTGAGAAACTGCTCTGCATAATAACTGAGCACCTAGGTTGTAAGACCCGTGTCTTGGAGGGAACGGTGAACGATCTCACATTCTTGCGAAGGGAACGGTGATGTGGAGGGGAATGGTGTTGTGCCTTAAATGTGTAGGCACACATCTATCTAGCATCAGGATTTTTGGGAGCTCATTAGCTTTGGGTTCGGTTGGAACTCCAAAGTTAAACGAGTTGAGGTTGGTGCAATTCCAGGATGGGTGACCCACTGGGAAGTTGCACCGTGAGCTTCCGAAAACAAAATCGTGAGGACTAGGAGGCCCAAAGAGGATAATATGGTGCTAGATGAGTCGGGATCTGACAGTCTCACATCGCTCGGGGAGGGAAAGGTGAAGTACCTTATATGTGTGAGTACGTATCTATCTAGCATGAGGCATTTTGGGAGCTCACTGGCTTTGAGTTCGGTTGGAACTTCAAAGTTAAGCGAGTTGAGGCTGGTGCAATGTAACAACCCGTCCCGAGAGTAGAGTGATTAAGGTGTGATTAGTAAGGTTAATCAGGGGTTAGGTGGTCCCGAGGGGTCCGGGAACTTAGAATGACGATTTTGCCCCTGGGTTGGGCAGAAATGTTGACTTTTATTTCGGGTGGTCAATTGGGGGTTGACTAGTGACCAGGACGTAGCTTAGGACGTCACGAATCCTTAGGCAGGTGGCACGCCCGATTCCGACATCCGAGGAGGAAGTTGTGATGTTCGGAAGGTCGAGGGTATTATCGTAATTTTGGTAAAATAGGGGGGAAAAGTTGACTTTTTGAATAATTGAGTTTTGGTAGGTTGACCTAGGATGGTTAGATAGTTCTTGTCGTCCTGAGTTCGATGACAGGCGGCACGTATTCATCGGACTTACGAGGCGAGAGTTACGGGTCTAGGAAGTTTCGGTAGAACCGTAAAAATGTGTTAAAAAGAAGGGTATTTTGGTCATTGTGGCACATTGGGATTTGTGCACAGAGGAAAGGAATGGACGGCTGGGGTTTAAACAGATGGGATGAAGGTTGAAGGGATGGTGACACATGGCAGGTGTGTAGAGGCTTCTGGTGCGATCCTGTGTGTTCACGACTCCGACTACTTAGGTGAGCCCGTGTGTGATTGTGTGTGTTGTTCTTCGACAAACACAGGGAAACAGAGTGTGAGAAGTGAGGGGAATTGATCGATCTGGGTGCAAGGGTGAGTGATTAGGGAGTTGTGAGTGTGTTAGTGAGGCAAGGCGGAGCTGGTGGCCGTGAATTGGAGGTGCAATCGTGCACGGCGGCACGGCGGAGGTGTGGAGGAATTTTGGGGAGAAACAGGGAGCTGTGAGGTTGAGGTGGTGGCTACGCCGTGAGGCGAGGCAAATCAAGGCCAGGGGAGGCTGAGGAGACTGCAAGGAGTTCAACGACCACCGTGATTGGCGGCAGAGCGCACGGCGGAGCTGCAATCGAAGGGTAAGGCTTCTTTGTTCTGTTTTGCCGTGAAACTTTAATTTGAAAGCCGTGAGTCTAGGGCGAGAGTCGAGGGAGTTGGAGGTTAGGGTGAGACTCCTGATGGTCCTAGGGATCGTTTGAGTGTGCTGCCGTGATGGGTGGTGCACGGTGGCGGCCGGCACGACGGAGTGCACTTGTGTGCTCTGTTTTAGCCGTGAGGCTCGAACGGCAAGTTGTGCAGGTGGGGAGTGAGTCGATGGTTCTGGTTGGCTGGGTTAGGCTTAGCGAAGTCCAGGGGAGAGACTGGTGTCACCACCGTGACGGGAGGTGACCGGAGTTGAGGAGCCGTGAAACAGGGGATGTAGGCCGTTTGAATTCGAGCTTCAGTCGACGGTGTAGAGGCCGTGTCGAGGTGAACAGAGTATGGGAAGAGTTAGGGCAGGTCTGGACGCAGCTGCTGGTGAAAGAAGGGATCGAATTGATGGCCGGACGGCGGAGATCAGGTCTCGCCGGTTCAGCCTGCGACGGCCGGTTCAGCACGGGTTGAAGACGGTACTGTAGCTGGCGCGTGGGGCCACGCGCAGCCACTTTGGGCGGCGCGTGGAGGCGCGTGCGGCGGTTCTGGGAGGAACAGTCAACTTGACTTTTGGTCTAGGAGTTATGTTGAGTTTAATGGAGTTGGTTTCGGGTTAATCGGAAGTCGTTTGACTGTAGTTCCGCGAGGGTGAATGTGTAGGGTCCCGGGGTTCTAGGTCTTCGGTTCGGGGATTTTTGAGGGAATTTAGGAGAGTGTTGGTAGATGTATTAGTGACGTAATTTGACGGTGTTTGACAGGATCGGGATTTCCCGAGGAAGCCGAGGAACGGGCTGGACGTTCGGGACGCGAGTAGGGCTCAGTACTGTGAGTGGACCTCTTCTCTAAACTCGAGCATGCATAACTGTTTTCTATAATTGTCTTATGGTTTTTAATCATGATTTTATGTTTATCGAATATGTTTGGTTGGTTTTGCATTATCACACGTTTTTCGAGGAAATTGGTTTTTAGCACGTTTTACGAGGAATGGTTGGTTTCTGGAATATATGCTATGGTTTTGGGATTTCAAATGATAAGTGGTTTTCAATGGTTATAAGTGGGTTTTGGAACATGATTTCAATGATCAAGGTTTGTGGTTTTAGAAACGGATTTTGGAAATGGAAGTTGGTTTTAAAGTTGGAAAGTGGTATTCCGGATTTGGGTTCGGAATGACGGTTCTGAACGCCGGAAGGGCTTCGGACTAGTGATTTTGGATTCGGGTTTGGATGTGGATTGGTAAATGGTTTTCAAAGGGTTTTGGATTGGATTTGCTGGATCTGATTATTGGGTTTAAAGACCCGGATATATGTGACGGGGGACCGGCCGGATTGGGTTTAAAGACCCGGATTGAGTTTAAAGACTCGGGAGTTTAAAGACTCGGATATATTGATTTTCCCCCGTAGGCCTTGAGTTTAAAGACTCGGGAGTTTAAAGACTCGGATATGATTAAGGCCTGGATTGAGTTTAAAGACTCGGGAGTTTAAAGACTCGGATAGATCCAGCAGGTTTGATCGGGACATTTATGAGTTAATGTTCATGGTTTATGATACAGTTTTCTGATACTCCTGTTGTGGTTTCTTATGATATTTTATAGTGTTTCTGTTTCTTATGATGTTTAAGAATGATTCTTTTATTTATGTGTTTATAACTGTTGGTTATGCATGTGGTTTTAAAACGGAGGGTTTAACTCGGTTTTCTTATAAAATGGTTTTTGAACTTTTGTACTTTTGGTCCACTCACATTTTCTGTTTTAATTGCCCTCCAGGTTGTGGAGCGAGCGCGGGGTCTTGACGTCGAGGCAGTGTCCAAGGCATAGAAGTGACGTGAGGGATCCTAGGAGAGTTAAAGGTTTCTGTGTGCGTGTACTTTATCGGTTTTTATTTTCCTTGTAATGTAGTGCTATGCTCTGTGAACGATAAGGATTTTGAGATATTTTGTAATTACTCCTGCGTTTGACTGGGTTCGAGTGAGTGTTCCTTAGGTGTTGTGTCGGGGAGTCAGACGGGAGCGGGATTTACCTCGGGTTTCGGGGTGAAACCGGGGTGGGTCCTGACATGCAATCCCATGATGGGTAACCCACTAGGAAGTTGCATGTGAGCTCTCGAGAACAAAACCGTAAGGGCGAGACCCAAAGTGGACAATATGGTGCTAAATGGGTCAGGTCGTGACAAAATGGTATCAGAGCTGGACCTTGACCGGAAGTGTGCCAGCGAGGACGCTGGGCCCCAAGGGGGTGGATTGTAAGACCCGTGTCTTGGAAGAACGGTGAACAATCTCACATCGCTTGGGGAGGGAAATGTGAAGTGTTTTATATATGTGGACGCGTATTTATCTAGCATGAGGTTTTTTGGATTCCTTGGGAACGCCAAAGTTAAGCGAATTTGAGCTTGTACAATACCATGATGGGTGACCTACTGAAAAATTGCACGTGAGTTTCCCGAGAATAAAACCATGAGGGTTCGGCCCAAAGCGAACATTATCGTGCTAGATGGGTCGAGTCGTGACATAGGTAGATTTACATGTACATTTTTATATATATTTAGTTATATAAGTTATTTTATTTATTAAATACTTAGTTAATAATATAAGTATTAATTAAAACAATGATAACAAATTAAAAAATATATAAAATATTGTATGATAAAATTAATAAAAAATTTATATTTTCAACATTTATGATTCCCAATTCAATTTATTTATCTAGATAACTAATTTTTGTTCTGAAATTATTTACTAATATTCAATATGTTACCAAGGGCAAATTAGTGCAAAGCGCTTACAAAATTAACCTCAATGCACCCCATTTTTTTTTGGGGCACAAACAGAAAGGTCGAATCTTTGTGACTAGCAACCCATTTTAAGTGGATTTTGTCAATTTTTACAAATCCAACAAACTTATTCTCATGACGGTATCACTTTCCTTGAACATTTTAAGACTATTTCTCATATTTCTATGGAATGAACTAAAATATAAACCTATGGAACATTAAGCATTCATTTCTAAGGGGAAATTTATAAAAGCACCCATTATAAGTAAGCTCATCATCCCTCTACAGATCACCAAAAAAAAAAAAACAACCTCCTACAGAAAAATTAAATAGAAAAATAAAAAGGAACAAAATGAAAAATCAGAAAAGAAGAAGCCACATTGTTTGCTGCAAATGATACATATGCTGCAACAGTTTCGCCACCTCTGCTACGTCCTTCTGCAGAGACTCTCGTGTGCAATCCAAGGAAGCCTTACGTGCCAATCTTTACTTGATTCTCACCAGACCGTCCACCACCACTGTGAAATTTATAACCCTAAGTTTAAGTAGAGCCCTCAATGCCTAACCTTCGAGCCGGCAGCAGCAGGCAATTTAGCAACTGATTTGGCAGCTCCATCATAGGAAGTAATCAGGTGTTCTTCGGGTCACATCTGGTTCTCCCCTCCTAGGCGCTGGCTCAAACTGAGATACAAGATAACAAAGTTTCAAGCATTTTTCATACAGTTTGTGGCTTTGTGCATTAATTGTAACATATTAACGGTACCATTTGGTATGCACTGTTTGCGTGTGAAGAGATAGAGAGGTAGGGAGAGGAAAGGGAGTTTGAAGAGAAAATAAGGACCAACCTGAATGAATGTGTGACCTTTGCAGTCATCGACTTCCAGGATGGATGCCATATTTCCACAGCGATAACAATAGTTGGGTGCACTGAATATAGTGACAACTTTTTGTTCCTGGCATAGGGTAAACAAGCTAATTACACAAAAAACAATAGTTGGGTGCACTGAATATAGTGACAACTTTTTGTTCCTGGCATTGGGTAACAAAATAAACTATTATCCTCAAGACACAAAACGAGGGTAAATACTCACATGACCCCAATTATATCCCTCCATGACCAGCTGATGTGCTCTAGCAATCAACTTTAAGTTATTTGTATGATTGAACTGCTCTGATATGTCCTATTAAAACAGCAAAGGAAACATATCAGCAAAGTTTGTCGAAACAATGAATAACAGGACAACTGTTCAAAATATAAACCCCAACAAGAAGAATGAAAAAATAAACTACCTGGCCAAATGTATATCCAGCACCCCTGGGAGAGATACCCCAGCCACAGCGATCATCAGGGTCAGACCATAGAAGGTCACACATGGGACCCTCATGAGGAACCTCTTGTACACGGTCAAAATTACGTATGTTATCAAGGGTTTCAATGGATGGAGACAGCCCACCATGCAGGCAGAATATTTCAGACTCAACCTTAAAAGAAAATTAAAGAGGATATGTTACTATAAAGGGAAAGAATCAAAGTATTTACTCAGACCTAGACTATCAACAATGAATAGATAACTACATGCAGTCAAAATAAATTACAAAATATGTAGAAAAAACAATTTTGGCAAATGTCTCCTAGGGATCACAAAGTTCCCAATTATCGGGGAACCAAACTCTAGCTTTAGAACAATCATTCTAACAAGTTCTCAATAATTAAAAAGACATCTTATATGCTTTCAATTTAGTATCAACATCCAAAGAAGCCAGCTCAGATTGCTATCACTTCCTTATGGCACAAATGCAAATTCCCACCATTGCAATGTAAAGTTCCTATAACCATGGCCAAACTAATGAGGCTGGTGTCTTAGGCTATGCTGTTAGAAATGGAATAAAAGGTTTCACCAAGAAAATTAAAAGGTACATAACTTCAACCAATACATTCAGAATGGTTACAGGAAGTGCCAGCTTAAACAAAATTTGCTCACTGACCTACATTGACTATTTAAGCATCATAATTATGTCAAGCTAATGTACTAACCAATGCTGTCAGAGGAAAATAGTCAAATAAATCTGTAAAGATCTTCCAAACATTGGCATTGCCATACCTGCAAATAAAACAAGAGTGGGTAATATTTACTAGCTTGAAAACTAAGAGATATACACAATTGAGAGGGCTGAGGGAAGTGTGAAGCGAAAAGATGCAAACTAGGTCATAAGAGATTAATCGGGAGAAACTGTCAGTCAAATCTTTTAAGCTAATATGCATCTGGAATAAAATTGGATTTGGTGCACTCCAAGAACTGATTCACATGTGACCATTTTGAAGTTCACCTTGACATGTGCCTGATCATATATGACACTCCTTTACGGAGTGACAGAATGTGATCATGACTTCTTCTTCTTTTTTTTAAAGCATACTGAAAAGCCATCACATAAAATGTGATACGATAAGTGAATAAAAAGAACAATCACAAACACAGCTACAAACTACAATATAAATGCAAGTCCATAAACATGCAAACCTACAATTGCGACATTCACAGAAAACAACCCTTTGTTAAACTTCCTCAAAAAGTAATATCATTTTTGTTTCCATTGATGCAGTAAATTGTAAACTATAACGACACTTTTTTAAACAAAACTACACGTAAATGAACACACATCGTGTACACAATGTTCAGGTATGAAGCTAGTCAAATGGAAAAGAGTCCTTAAAGAAGTCAGAAGGCACAAAAACGTATCAAAATTGACACACAAAACATAAGATATTAAGAAACTCACTTCCGTAAGCACTCGTCATAAAAACCGTAGACTTGAGTAATCTGCAAAGAGAAAACATAAAGCCACAATCAACATGAACAGTTCCCTTCAACAAATGAGAATCCTACTCTGATTAATTAAAGACCAACATCATGTAACTAATGCCATGATAATGTATGGATGGGAAAGGAGGAAGAGATAGGGAGAATACAGGCCAGAAGCAAACATATACCTGACGGCTTTCATGATTTCCTCTTAGGATCGTAATACGTTGAGGATAACGCACCTTCAAGGCCACCAGAAGCTGATTGAACAGATAAACAAGTTAGAAGCATAATGACAGACATGGATGGCAATAAGCAAGATGAAGCCACCTTGAATACGAGAAATTTTCATCATAAGAACATTAATTCTTAAGTTCAATAGTTTAAAACTTGTCCCATTGTCTTTTCCCTTTTTATCAGTATCCCCTGCTAACCTACAATCGAGAATGTTCACAGGTTGGGATAAATCAGATTTGGAGTATTTTCATATACAACCTGACCTTATCAAATTGTACATCACACCAATCAAACCTGGCTGACCAGGGAATTGATATCTACAAACTTGGAATCTTGGTCTGAAGGGCTGGCATTAGGGCTTCTTAAGAGCCACATGACTCATGTTCATGCTCAGTATTCAGCAAGTAAAAATCAATGGCAAGTGAAATTATAAAGTCGGCCTTAGACATTATAATTTATTATAAAAATCAGAGCCTTAAAAGTTTATAAATTTTGTTCATAAGTTTTGAAAAATCCTTTTCCATTGTGTCAAAAGAGAGAACCAAAAACTACCGATTAACCAAGATAAGGATTAGAAAATTTATTAAGAAAAAATAGACTTACTGTCACTGTCTCAACTGAATAATATCCACGATCCACATAATCTCCCATAAACAAATAGTTTGTATCTGGACACTGCAAACAAGATCGCAACAAGAGACCTATTACTTTCGAAGAGAGAAATATTCAACATAAAAAACAGATGTCTACTAATTAGGAAATAGAAAACATCACCAATCACTGAAAGATCAGTCTAGAAAATGATTAAAGATTGAGTATACCTGCACCTCTTGCTTCATTACTTTTCAGTGAACCTATTACACACTTCTATAATTCATGAAATGGACTGACCACAAATTATAAATTGAAAAACTCGAACTACAGTATTTAAAACAAATTTGATTTTTAGAGTCACTGAAGTACAAAAGAACATATTTTCATAAATATGTCTTAACCAACTGATAATCTGGGAGAGAACATAAGTACTTGAATAGCTCAAATCAGTAACAATACCTTTCCTCCAATACGGAAAAGCTCCGCAAGATCATGGAATTGTCCATGAATATCACCACAGATTGTTACAGGGCTTTTGACAGGCTGCAGCACATAAAATCAAAATGGTTATTCATACACCTAAGAAGTGGAAAAGTAGTATAAACCTTGATAGTAACACCTAGGATATCTCTAACACCAAGCATACAACCAAAATGCACTTTTGACTTCAGAAGCATAAGTCAACAACATCAACCAGGATTCTGTGGACCCACCTGGACATTGCTTTCTTCCATTAATATCTCCTTGGCTTTCTCACAGAGCACCCTTACCTATATTGAACATACATATTAAGTTGACAGTTACCGGATCATTGAAGGGGAAAAAACACATGCGTCAAGAAACTTCCAATAAACAATGATTAAAAAAAAACAATCCTTATACACAAAGATCACTGTCACACCGCACTAGCAAAACCAAAGATTTTGCTTCTATGAAAACATCAAATACAAGGACTGGTGGTTACAAAAATCTTTGACCAAACTAACAAAAACACACTAATGACATTTAAACAGATATAAGTTCCCAAAAGTGAAAGACCGTCGTCATGAAGATGGTTTCACTGTCATCTAACAGTAAGTGTTATGGCAAATAGGACTGGTGTACCATGGAAAATAACGAATGTTCTGAAATTCAAGCAACAATGTTACATTCAGTTCTGAAACCAACAATCTGGCACAGTGTACAAGCCACACAGCCCTCCCTTGCTCCCCAAGAATGAAGGGTAATTCAAGGCTTAGCTGAAAGTGTGTTTAAAAATCCCAACTGAAAGAAGGGAAAAGATACAAATAGCATGCATGCAATAGAAAAGTGTACAGGTTTTCTGCCATGTATGCAATAGAAAAGTAATTGATCTGAGTACCATCTAACCATCCAAATGTTATAGCTCCTCAGCAATATGCTAAAATATTGCATTTAGCCAAAACTATACTCAAAACCGCGCTCCCAGAAGAGTCAGTTAACCGTAACTCCACAGGGGTCTATAAGTCTTTTCAAAGATTCGGAGTTCAAGGTCTTCACACTCGGAATTAAATCTTTCCTGTTCACAAACTCCATTGGCTAAATCTAATGCCACAGAAAAGGAGATCTGACCCACATTGCCTATAAAGAATCAAGACAGGATAAACCAGTGCGATCAAGAATTCCATGCATTTCAAACAGATCAGTGAATAAGTGAATCATTTAATGGATCCCCCAAAGTATCTGAAATCACAGCTCCAGATCGGTCCCATGAGAAATTCACAGATCACGCCCATAGTTACAAACAAAGAAATGCACCACATTTATCGATCTGGTCCACCCAATCCTTGGAAATCAGAACCTGATCCGTCTCATTTCCCAAAATTCAGCACAAAATCTCCCAAAAAGGCATTGAAACAGAAGAAGAAGAAGAAAAGGAAAAAGAAACAAAACGAAACGGGAAAAAATGACTATAATAATAAGTGAATAATGGAAGGTGTGATACCTCTGGTTCGGACAAGGGTTTGCACTGCATGAGCTGAGCAATCTGCTCATCCAGGTTCCCATGTGAGTTCGAAGGGACCGAATCCATCCTCTTCCTCCTTCAGTTCCTCTTCCCCAAGACGCACCGTTTTTCGCAGATCAAGATGCCCTCCGAACCCCCAACCCTAGATCTGTGGAAAACCCTAGATTTCTCCTCCTCCTCTTCTTCGTTTTCTTCTTCGAACCACTCAGAGATTGAGAGAGAGATTGAGAGAGAGAAAGCGGTGGTGGAGAAACCAAGGCTTTTTAGTTGTTTTGAATTTTTCTTTCTTTTTCGCTCTCAGGCACTCTCTTTTGGATTAATATTATATTCATTTTATACTTTGGTGTCTTGGGAGTTTTAAACGATAAAATGGGAGCGTACGCGCGTGGGACGATTAGACCAATGCATGGGCCTTACGCCCAGCGTGTGGATGTCTTTTGATTGGGTGGCTTTCAAGCGCGCGTGAGAGACTCTTGTCATTTAAGATTGTGGACGTAGATAAATGATGGATCATCATCAAATATCATTTCAAATTTTTACAAAAAATAAGGAGCATCAATATGCAAGCCTACGAATCGGGTCAAGATGCCCGAATTGGTATAAGGCGCCAGTTTCAGGTACTGATCCGAAGCCGTAAAGGGCACACTGCAGAGAAACTCTGGCTTTGTGGCACAATTTCAACTCTCTGTCCTGTGAAGATATGGGACTTGAAGCAGAAGAAGAAGAAGAATTAGAAGAAAGGCCTTGCTATATCCAGGTTGGTTTGTCTGCATGTCATCAGGTTATCTGGATGAAATAAGTTAACAAGTGGCAACTGAAATTGGCTAAGCAAATGCTAATAGCAGACTCAGAGAAATTTGTGTCTTTCTATCAACTTATCAAGTAGTAGCTAAGGAAGGATTATTGAATATGTTATCTGATGAATCTCATTAGCTTAAATGCACCTCAACAGTGACACAAAATGTTGGACATAAACATCAAAACAACTACACTAATCTTAACAAGCAATACATCGATCCAAGTAAGCATTTCAGGGGACAGAATGGAAAAGACAATTGGCTGCCAAGGCAAGCAAGCAACCAGAAAAATCTATCAATTCTTGCATGAAACATGCCTTGGGGATATAGACTTATCTTGGAATGGGCAGGCGCCAACCAATTAAAACAATGAATGACCAGAAAATGCTATCCCGGGCCTGGAGACTTATTCTTCGACAAGCTTCTGGAGAGCAAAACCTCAAGCAGGTTACGTGCTCTTTCCTTGCAATTTCATTGTCTTGTTGCGTAGCCTCTCCATGAATGCAGGATTTGTTCTTAATCTCCCCTTGACGTACGAAACTCTACTATCCTCAGCCAGTTTGTTAGCTTTCCCAGCTTCCTCAATGAGGGAAAGGAGAGTCCTGAGACAATCCTTTCTATTTTCTTCTCGGTGTTCAAACCTTCATGGGAGAACGAGAAGATTATTTTCATTTGTTAAGAATAATGAAGAAAATACCATGGCATTGCATAGATAAGATGCTACTGTAAAAGGAAGAATTGTGATGTGCTACCATATTTTGATATATCAATTTTCATATGCTTCATTTACTTTAACAAGCAATTACTGATAATTTTTTTTTCTTGTTCAAATAAATATCTCGGGTGTACAGGCTGCCCACTATATAGTTACTGCACATTTAATTCTCAAGCACCTTCAAATAAAAAAAATTATTCAAAGACTGAGTTAGACATGAGAGAAGAATCTTTCCTTTTGTTCTGCATGGACTGAAGAGTAGTACAAAATTCAAGGTTATTGACGAGAAGCTGCAACTCAAAAGAGATTATGGAAATCCTCGTTCAGTTAAGTAACATATGCACAGTAGCGCAAGCAACAATACCAAGTTGTTGACATGTAAGATAAAAAGTTCTAAATTCTGAACAAAAATTAACCAGTATATGCAGTTTCTTTTACCTACCTCTCACTAGTGATTGTAAGCTCGTCTTTCCCTGGATTGTACCGCTTTCCAACCAATTCTCTGAGTCGACGAAATTGATGCTTTGAAAGCCCAAGTTCTTTCACTGTAACAGACAGTTTCACTTTCCTATTCTTGGGATGCCAGGCATCACCACCAGGAGCAAAGACTACGCGTGTGACCCATCTAAGGATTGGCCCTTCACCTGGCGGGTCATCTACATCCTTTTTGTTGTCTGGTACAGCAGTCTCATCAAATTGTGGGGGGCCCTCCGCTTCCATCCTCTTCACATATTCCATGACAATTTCATCCTCAAACTCCTTAAACAAATTGTAAGCTTCTTCAGGCTCAAGCTCCTCCCTTTCACACATATCCCCTAGTTCATTGAACTTTTCTTCAACCTTCCTTTTCATGTCATCTGGTAAAGACAATGGCATTACAACTTATTTCAAAAGTACCAATTTGAACCAAAATATGCAACTACCATGGCCCGTGTGAGGAACAAAGAAAATGCTTGACAGCTAAAGATTGGATGCCCAGAAAATTAGCATTTGAGAAACGTCCAGCCTACACATATGAACTACTGCAAACATGTCAAAGTGTCAACCTGGATAAGAACCGCTAATTATTACAATGTATAGGTAGGAACACTGGAGGTTAACACACAAACATCCTGCATCTCGTTGCAGGATTATTTCATTTTTATTTTTCAAATAAGGAAGTTTGGCATAAAACCGAGCATCATAAAAAATGTTGCAACTCGAAGTGTATACCTGGAAGAAGCTTATCCCAGCTAAGCATATCCTCAAGAATCGCCTCACACTCTTTCGTATCCTTCATAACATTGTGCTTAATTGCATCCTCAACAATATCATCCCACTTCTTTTCATCCATGTTGTAGTAATCATTGTCTACCATTCTCTTCATGACTACATCCCTTGCGTCATACAAGTTATCAATATCTTCATCAGTGTCATGCAAATCCTCAAAATCTGATTCAAAATCTTCGTCCTTAACATTATCCACTGGCTGCATTTGCAGCTCATCCATGAGCTCGTCATCTGTTTCCTCATGCTTACCAACCAATCTCCTCTGCAGAATGGCTTCAAGGATTGGCGGGAGGGCCTCCTCATCACCCTTGAAGTATTTCTCTATCCGCACTTTCAGCTCTATTAAATCAACATGAAACCCAAATATCACAATCAAATTTGGAAATTAAATCCTAATTATCACTACAAATTTTCAGAAACCCAAATATCAATTAAAACTCAGTAACTTCTCACTCCCTAAGAATCAAACCAGGTATCCAAGTAGCCAAAACATTCCAAAAACCCAAGTAGTCAGATATTATAGCAGAAACCCAACCCCCAAATGATTAAAAGTTTGAAAATTTCCAAGTTTTTTTGTTTACTTTCTTCTTCATTTTCTCAGTACTCAAACAGGATTTCAGCCATAATCGCAATTGAAGACACATTAATATATCAAAATAGGTCACCTTTGTTATTGATGTCCTGGACTTCAACGGCGGCATCATCTTTTTTTGGGGTCAAACTCGAATCAGCAGATGGACTGGAGTTGGAGGTTTCAGCGGTGGAAGAGTCGTCTTCGGACGAGAAGAGCCTGCGTAAGGGCCGAGTGGAAGCCGCGAGTGGGATGAGCGAGGAGATAGGATTTGGGCTGCATGTTGGACGGGAGAGAAGGCGATTGCGAGCATAGAGACAGACATTGCTGAGCAGAGTCCGTCTCATGGTTCTCTACTTTTCTGTCTAGGGTTTATCAAAGGTTCAGAGTACGCTGCTTTGGGACTGTCGGAATCTATGGGAGACCGACGAGAGAAATGGGGAGGAGGGAGGCGGGGGCTTAACCGCTTAAGAGGCTAAAGGGCCTGTCTTGGGCTTCGCGCTTCATTTGTGGGCTTTCAGGGCTGAGGCTGCAGTGGGCTGGTTAGTGACATTTTGTTATCTTGCGCTAGATAACATATTTACGTATGTATTTATTATTTTATACTTTGAAAAATATTACACATTGAATTTTTCTTCAATTTTATGTTTGTGTATACTGTGTGGTCTCATCGATTAACTACTTTGAATTTAATTAAAAGGGTATTATTGTCAATTTATATCAAATAGTAATATTTTAAATAATAGTCACTAACTAATTAAACTCTTCTCTCAAATATACGTTTTTTTATTGTAAAAAAAAACATTTTTGTTTTTAGATACATTTTTAAAATCAAATTCTTCTATTTTCACATAAAATAAATTTAAAAATAATTAGTTGGTAAGACTCACACACTCCACATCAACACTTAAAAATAAACGAAAAACGTGACGGAGAATTCAATGTGTAATATTTTTTAAAATATAAGGTAGTAAATTGAAATATTTTAAAATATATGTGTAATTCTGTTATCTGATATCAACTATGGTACAATAAAATATAATTTTCCCGTATGAATATAAACCCCTTATGTTTATAATCTTATTAGGTATAAGCACTACCTATAACGTTGAAAAAACCCACATCTTTAGTGAAACCTTAAACCATCAGATTCTTTAAATATTTAGATCAATTTAAAAATTTGCCATATACCAATTTATTTTGAATGATTGAAAGTCACAAAAAATAAAGGGCTATGGTACACCATAAGGCCTCTTCATGGTCTATCTTTTATTAAAACTCTAGGCCCAATTTAAATTGATTATTCTTTTTATACATTTTTTTAGTGGTCACCGTTTAAGTTTTGCACACGGTCTTAAATATCATAGGGTCGACCTTATGAGCAAAATAATTCTCTAAATTACTTGATATTTTATACAAAAATTATTTAGAATTGTTAAATAAAACTTTCAACACTTCAAAATTGAAAAATAAATATTATCACACAAAGAAAATATGAAAAGAAAAAAAAAACCGTTTTCACCTGTAAATTATTTACTGTGAATTTACGGCGTTGTAATTTTTGCAAGTTAACAATAAATAGGGGTAAGAGGGGGCACGAATTCGTTAAAACTGCTAACCGATCCGCTTCAAACCGCTATTTATCAAACGGTTTAAGTTTGACAGAATAAAAGATAAACAGTTTGAATCTAAACTGGATCGTTAAGGAATATATTAATTTTTAAATTTTAAAATCTATTATTAATACAAAATAAATATAATAAAAATAAAAAAGATTACACAAATATACCCAGATAAATATATGTTTACTTAGATAAAAGTATAATACAACATTATTAAGTAGTAATGTTTGTTTGCTAAATATAGTAGTAATATTTGCAATCAAATTATCTGCAAAATTAATATACAAAATATTGAGTATTGATTATTCTTTTTTGTATCCTTATTTTAAAAAAAATATCTTTGCTATTTTTTTAATATCCTTACTTTTTTTTAATATACTTGTTTTTTTTAATATATTTGCTATTTTTTAAATATTTTTTTTATATCTAAACGGTTTCAATATAAACCAAACTGTTACTAAAGGTTTAGATCGAAACGGTTTTATTTCTAATTTTATAAAATTCAAACTGTATCAAACCGTTAAAATTTTAACAGTTTGAATTTGAATATAGCTAATATCCATATCGAATCGCACCGTGTCCACCCATAAATAAAGGGTTTGAAAATATGATTGATTAAATAATTATCTAAACTACTTTGTTTCTGATCACACAAAAGATATTTATAACTATTAAATAAAAATTTTAACGGTTCAAAATTGAAAGGTAAATAGTCTCACACAAACCAAATATGAAAAAGAATCAGTTTTCACCTCTAAATTACAGATTCTCTACGAATTTACGGCGCAGTAATTTTTGCAAGTTAACCATAAATGGTGGGGGGTTTTGAAAATAGGATTCATAGAGAGATATTTGGTGGTATTAGATTTTCTTTTTGCCAACAAATAGTTGGTGGTATAATTAAGATAGACAGCGAGAATATTAAGACCGCTCCTCCTAATTTCTAACACCGCTCCAGCCGCAATATAAACTTTTTTTTTCTTTCTTTTCATCCAAAAGTCAAATTCTTCTTTAAAAAAAATTCAAATTTTTCTTGAAAAAAAAAAGAAAAAAAGAGAAAAAGAGAGAAAAAATTTCAAATTCTTTGTGAAAAAATAAGAAAAAGAAAAAAAAGGCACAAAATAGTAATAAATGAATTAATTTTAATTAATTTAGAGAAAGAAGGGAGCGGCTTTGGCTTCGAAGAGAAGGAAAGATATTTTTGTTAGGCCCTTAAAGCGCTGCCTCTTGTCTGCGTAAACCAACAAAAGCATTAGGGTTTCTCAGATCCTTTTCATCTTCTTCTGACCTCCGTCTTCGCGTCCTCTACTGTTACAAGGTGTTTCATTCATACAGGTCGCTTTCTCTGTCTCTCTCTCTTTATATCTCCACTCTGCATGTTATCTATCTCTTCTCTGGGATTAGCATCGATTTTGTGGTTGTGCTTCCTCCCGTTGCATTATAGATCGGGGATTCTTCTGCTTCAATTCCTTTGATTGGGTTATCTCTTGCTGTAATATTAATATATGCATATAAAATATAAAGGGAAAATTTTGTTATCGGTTTGAGGGGTGGAATGGGGTTTTTGTTTTGCTTTTGTTTTGTATTTCTCACTCTTGCTTTTTATTTATTTTTGTTTAGAATTTTTTTATTTGGGATTTAGGGTGGGTGCATTGTTGTTTATGTTTCTGTTTTGTGGTCTGTGCTGCTGCTGTGTGCGTCTTTGAATCGATGATTATGCTTTGTTGCGGTTTTGGAGGTCTTCTTCATAATCATGTAAAGTTGATTTATTTATTTATTTTCTTACTTTTGTGTATTTTTTCAGGGTTTTGTTTTCGGTCCCTGATTCGGATTTCATTGGAATTGCAATTGAAATTTCTGGGGTTCAATTGTGGAGAATTTTTTAAGTTGGAATTTAAGGGTTATATATCTGTTTTCAAAGGATTTCTTGGAGTGACAATTTGTTTTAGTTGTATCGACTATGCGAACTTCATGGGCAGATATGGCTGCAAATTCTGCAGCTGAGAATGCATCTTCTGGCTCTTCTGCTAACAATGCTGGTGCTGGAAATTCTACCAACAGTGCGGCTGCCGGAAATTCTGTCAACAATTCCGGTGCAGGAAAGTCTAATGCTCCTACTCGTTCCACCTATGTCCCCCCACACCTTCGTAACCGTCAACCTTCATCAGACCCACCTGCTCCGGCCTATACTGGGCCAACTGCTAATGATCGAGGTGGGTTCGGTGGATCTCGATGGGGTGCTCCCAGAAACGACAATGGTCGAGGAGGCTATGGTGGAAGTGGCGCTCGTGGTGGTGGATGGGGTGGCAGAAGTGGTGGTTGGGATCAGGGAAGGGTGCGAGAAGCAAACCCCTTTGCAGATGATGACGAAACAGAGCAGCCGTTTAGTGAACAAGAGAACAGTGGTATTAACTTTGATGCATATGAAGATATCCCAGTTGAGACAAGTGGTGACAATGTTCCGCCCCCTGTGAATACATTTGCAGATATTGACTTGGGTGATGCACTTAATAAAAATATTCAGAGGTGCAAATATGTGAAACCAACACCAGTGCAGCGCCATGCCATTCCCATCTCCCTTGGAGGGCGGGACTTGATGGCTTGCGCCCAAACTGGTTCTGGGAAGACGGCAGCTTTCTGTTTTCCAATCATCAGTGGAATCATGACGGGACAACCTGCGCAGAGACCACCCCGTGGTGCACATACAGTCTATCCACTTGCCCTCATTTTATCTCCTACTAGAGAGCTTTCAATTCAAGTATGTTTCAGTGACTTAGGTCATTTTCTTCCTACATTTGCTGGCAGTCCATGTGATGAGAATTGAACGTTTCAGATTCATGAGGAAGCTAGGAAATTTGCATATCAAACTGGTGTCAGGGTCGTTGTTGCTTATGGAGGAGCGCCAATTAACCAACAGGTTATACATCCATATTCTTTTCTTTACAGTTATAGAAGAACATGTGCTCATGCACTTTCATGTGCCCGAACTTTTCTGTACGTGATAAGTGAATGAATTGCCATAAAGTTCTATTTTAGTGTGCCTTATTATGAGGGCTTGGTGCACCATTGGTGCTTCGTTTCAAATTGAACCACCCAATTATTGCTAGGTGGGATTCCTATATAGATTTTTTTGGTTTAGCAAGTGTTTCTAGATGGGCTTATTTACACCAGTACCCTAAACATTCATGAAACATAGTGTATGAGTTTGGTTATCACTGAACTTGAGGCTCATGTGTGCTTACTTCTTCATGGGATCAGGTCAACCTTTTTTTATGTTGCATTTGGTTTACCTAAATAGATAGAGTCGATGAGGCAATGGCTTTGTAGGCCTTTTGGAGAAAACTGCCATGGAAATTTGGCTTGGAATGAGATAAGATGTGGAGAAGATATTTTAGAATGAACATGGCAGATAGGAGTATAAGATGTTACAGGAAGTTCCATTCCCTACTTGGGGCTAGTATTTAAAATGGAGGAAAGGTTTGAATAGGTTTTGGAAGCTTATAAGAGTTAAGATAAGGGATGGTAGTTGGATACACTTAGATATGTGGTCCAAGGATTATCGGCTGGAAACATTTCTTTAGTGCTTTGTGATGACTATGATATTTGGTTGTTGATAGTTTCCTTCTCTTAAGTGGATGTGGTTTTGAGCATCTAGTTCGTCATTAAACTGCATGATTGAGAAGTGGGACAAACAACAGACTTGTTGGAGTTTCTTTATTAGAATCTCCTCCTCCTCTATTGTTATGTTCTTAATGCTGTTTTTCATCTTCCATAGATCTACAATTGCTGTTATGTTCATATTACTTTATACTTAGGACTATCTGTGCCATATATCGTTCAGATGTGGATTTACTTATCAGCTTTATTTTCCTTCCAAAACTGCTGGTGTGCTCTAATATTTTGAATTCATTTTTTCGGTCATGTTGTCGCAGATCTAGGTTTATACTACACCTTCCATTTCCACTCTACAAGCTGTTCCGGCTGACACCCACTAAGACCTAACACAAGTTTTTTTATATGAAACACCTTAATGGTATGTTTGGATGAGGAACTTCAAAGTTCCAAGGGACTTGTACTATATTATTAAGAAATGCACTAACAACAATTGAATAGGGTGTTTGTAAGTAACCAGTGGAATAGCTAGTAAGGGAGCACATGCACCACATGTGCATAGCAAAACCACTAAACAAGTGATTTCGTTACTTACAAATCATATCTAAATGCTTTGCATCTAATCATTTGAAATCCCTTGGAACTTTTAAGTTCCTCATTTTAGACTAATTTATCCTAAATTTTTGGTACTTTGAAGTCTTCATCCAAACTTACCCTAAAAAACTATTATCATGAAATAGAAAATTTCTTGGTTTGGTGCTAACTTATGGAACTTTTATGAACTAAACTGCAAGTTCTATTATGGTTTTTTGGCTATTTTTTTGGTGGCTATACTTTAAGCTGATGTCTTGAGTTATAGCTAATAAGTAAATGACATGATTAGCAATGTAGTTGGCTTCAATATTCACATTTTTACTAGAGCTGTTATCCTTGTATGATATAAAATGCTGCTTAGTTTGTTTTGGGGATACTGTTTTTAACTGTAGTGTATTTGAGTGCATCCATGTAAGCTCCTCAATTATTCTCAGTCTTTTCTTGTTGAGATGGTTTCACAAATTTAGTTTATTGGGATGAGATACATGACGCATGCACGGTTGGAAAGTGAGTCTAAATAATTATGCTCTACTTAGCCATGCAAGTTGCTGCACTGCTTTGCTTCATCTTATTGTGAGGCTTGCTATTATCAAGATGGATAGAAGATTCTAATTAAGTGTTTTTTGGCAGCTGCGGGAACTTGAAAGAGGGGTTGATATTCTTGTGGCAACTCCTGGAAGACTAGTGGATTTGCTCGAGAGAGCTAGAGTTTCGTTGCAGCTGATTAGGTATTTGGCCCTAGATGAGGCTGATCGAATGCTGGATATGGGGTTTGAGCCACAAATAAGGAAAATTGTGGAACAGATGGACATGCCTCCACCGGGTGTACGACAGACTATGCTTTTCAGTGCCACTTTTCCAAAAGAAATTCAGGTAATTCCTTTTCTTTTCTTGTGGGGAATGGTTTATAAAAGCAAGGCTTTCTTGAAAGTTGTCTCCAGTAGCCTCAACCAGAACAGTATTGAATTTCGGTCCACACTTTATTAAAAAAAGAGAGTTGAATATCAAGAACACTTTATTAATCAGGCCAGGTTTATGTGTGGGATTTCTACAGGAATATATGTTATGGATTGAAAATATTGGTTTACTGCATGTTTCTTCTATACTGTGTTTCTGTCTACTGGAAAAATCTTGCATTGTTTGATTTGAAACTTTGTTTCATGCAGAGACTGGCCTCTGATTTTCTTGCGAAGTACATCTTTTTGGCAGTTGGAAGAGTGGGTTCTAGTACGGATTTGATTGTCCAAAGAGTGGAATTTGTTCACGAGTCTGATAAAAGAAGTCACCTTATGGACCTTCTTCATGCACAGAGGGCCAATGGTGTGCAGGGCAAGGTAATACCTTGGAACCAATTATTATTTAGTATATATATGGTGTGGCCTGTGGGTGTTTGTGGGGTTGTTGAGTTAGCCATTTTATCTTCAATCTTAATGTGAGAAATAATCTTAATTGGATTATTGTATTTCTATGATTCTTGATCCGCTTCCTCCCCTAATCAGCTTACATGATTTTGGTTTTGTAGCAAGCTCTGACATTAGTTTTTGTGGAGACCAAGAAGGGAGCTGATTCGCTGGAACATTGGTTGTGTATGAATGGCTTTCCTGCAACTACTATTCATGGTGACAGATCGCAGCAGGTAAGTTAGTTTTTGTATCCTGTTTCCTGCCATGCTGGGGGGTGACTCAGACTATTATTTAATTTTGAGAATAGTTACGTGGTTTAGCTGTGTATTTTGTGCCATCAAGGCACACATAAATCTTATGGTGGGATAATGATAATTAGCAGATTCAGACATTTTGATGTTGTAGAACGTATGCGGATATGCTTACTCAGACTTTTTGAGTTAGCAGTTTGGGAATGTTTGGGAATGTTGGGTTTGTGGAAAATGGTATCTCCTTGGAGATTGGGATTGCAGCGAACATGAAGTATCATGTTATCTATGTCGCCTACAAGGTGAATAGTAGCAAAGGATTACAAGTTGATTAAAATAGGACTGTTATAATACCATGCTACTAAATTCTCGTTTTAGAATATCATCTTGTGCTGTTTGCTGATGCCGATTGTGGTGCGATAGCTGTTTGTAAGCATGTTACTGGATATATGTTTACATTCTCCTTTTTCACTCATTGTTGATCTGAGTTACATGTATGCTTATTGATGACTGCTAAGGGTTGGGGTAGCATGAGTCTGGATTTGCGATTTTTGTTGATTCACTGTGGCGATGTGCTGGATTGTGATGGAGACTTAGAAATGGTTTTATGTCATGTGCTTAAGGTTTAGTAGCTACCATGCGGTGCAATTTTTAAGATTTATGGTATTCTGTGTTATGTTTACTCATTCTACCTTTCTTTTTATAAACGCATGTATATAGGTATTCATTCTTCTCATCTGCAGGAAAGAGAACAAGCATTGAGGTCATTTAAGAGTGGCAACACACCGATTTTGGTGGCTACTGACGTTGCTGCACGTGGGCTTGACATTCCTCATGTTGCACATGTTGTCAACTTTGATCTTCCAAACGACATTGATGATTATGTCCATCGCATTGGTCGTACTGGACGAGCTGGTAAATCTGGTTTGGCTACAGCCTTCTTTAACGAGAACAATTCTTCGCTGGCTAGGTCTTTAGCAGATTTGATGCAAGAATCAAACCAAGAAGTACCTGCTTGGCTATCCCGGTATGCAGCTCGATCTTCATTTGGTGGTGGGAGGAACCGTCGTTCTGGTGGAGGCCGGTTTGGTGGCCGTGACTTTCGAAGGGATAACTCTTTCAGTAGGGGTGGTAATGATTACTATGGAGGAGGTAGCAGTGGTGGATATGGCGGTGCTTCTGGTGGATATAGTGGAGGAGGAGGATATGGTGGTGCAGGGGTGGCCAGTGCATGGGACTAACACACTAACTCCCCAAAGCAGCAGTTACAGTGATTCCTAGGTAATGGAAGCAGACTTCTTCCTTCTTTATAAGGTCATATTTTTGTTTGTGTATTTGGTTTAAGCCATCAGATGTTTTATGCTGTCAGAAATGCTCATCGATGTTTTGAGGGAGGGGGGGACCTGATGTTTGGTAATCAGTACCACAGGAATAGAGGATTATGTAATGTCAGTAGATGTCCATTCAAAGGTACTAACAGAGTAGGGGATTACCTTGTCGTTTTTATTTTTCTGTACGATTATTATAAACACTGGCTTGTGATTTCGGATGATGGGTTGTAGAATATGTAGTGGGAGAGGGAAAGGGTTTCTTTTTGGCCGAATCTTTGTTCATCTCATAGGCATGTTCGTTTCAACCCAGTTTGTGTGGGTTATAGTTAAGGTTTCAAGGTTCTTCTGTTCCTGCCATTTCTTCCTCCTTTCAAGGAGTTGAATATGAGTTCATTATAGGGCTTCTGTAATATTTTGGTTCGGACTGAAATAAATACAAAGCTCACTTGGAAATTAGGCTTCTCCAATCCGAGCAGCACCTTTTGGAGCAGATTGCACTGGACTAAGCTTAGTTTCCATTCATTGTTGAACCTCTGTAACGATCATTATTTTATGCTAGTTATGTGACTTCGAATGGCCAGGTTTTCCCTCGTTATTTTCTCTGTTTTGAATGCTTGTTATTAACGGCGCCGGGCCCTTCATTGTGAAGCAGCCCAGAACACCCCTCTCATTTTTGCCCAATTTCAAGGAATTTAAAGAACTCAAACTGCAGATACTGGTATGGTATGTTATGGTTTTGAAATGGAGGGAGAGATCGCCGGCGAGACAACGAAGGAGACACCAACAGTGTCCCCACAGGTAGGTGGTGTTGGTCAATGTTGGTGCAAGTCAGTCACTAGTATGATATATGGGTCTCAAATTTCGAATCTCTATTTTTCAATTGCTTAAAGAAAGACCAACCACACAATTGGTTAATTTGAAAATTGAGGGTCTTAATTTATTCTCTTTGACCTGCTCATATGATCATAATCCAAAAGAGCAAGTACATATTTCTCCTGTTCACATCAAAATCAAGATGTTGGAACTTCTCTTTCAATTTTTTTTATATTCTTTTTGTCTTCTTTATATTTTTTGTTTAAAATAAAATTATTAAAAATGGCTTATTACACCATTGATTAGCATATATAATGATTTTTGAAGAGTTTTAAAAATGGGTTAATACAATGTTGATTAGCATATTTAATGATTAAGAAGGAGAGAGGTGATTCATAATCATATCTAGATTTTTTTGCAAGGAATACCCCACATGCATAAATAGAAAATCCACCAAAAATATATAATTTTCAAGCTTCAAGTCAAATGACATTAAAAGCTATCACAATTAGTTGGATCCCATCATTTAATGTTGAACAAGCAACAGCCTACATCTTTGTTGACATTTTCACAAGATCTTATGTTATTTCTAAGAAATTCTAACTACTATTTGTGTCAATATATGCTATCACTTATATTTATATGTTATGAAAAATATAAAAAAACTGTTCATTTTTCAATTGATGGTAGTGAAAATAAAATTGTCAAAGCAATTGAAAGTGATATGTTACTCAAACAGTCATCATGAGATAGGTTTCATAGGTGAGCTCATTAAGGGTGATGGGACAGCTTTAATATTGTAGCATGAACAAAATTTAAGGGCGGTAATTTTTGACATAATTTGATATACGACTCGAAATTCGTACAAAATATATCTGGATCAATCCGCACGATTAAAAATTCGGGTCATTTTCAAGTCAACCTGTTATGACACGTTTAATAAACGGGTGGATTTCGGGTCAACATGTTAACTTGTATAATGATCTATTAACCCGTTTAATAAATTTGTACAATTTGGGTTAACCTGTTAATTCGTATATTGATTTATATATTGATCCATTTAATAAACGTGTCATTACTAACTCATATATCTACCCATTTATCTACCTAAATACTTATTAAATCTTATAATTTAAATAGGCTACACATGTTAAACAGGTGAAACTGGTCAAATGAGTCAAACAGATTATAAGTTAATTGAATTTTGATTACAAATTTTTTATTAAATGAGTTATACGGGTTACCTGAATTATTAACGGGTCGAGTTCGAGTTTATACAGTATATTAATCCAACTATATTACTATATATCATCTAGCAATGTGAATAACTAATAATCTCCATTTCTCCACACATATACATATTTTAAAAGTTTAATAAACTTAATGAGAATCAAACTCACCTTCTCAAATTTTCATTTTTTTCAGCCTATACACACTGAAAATATAAATTAAAATGGAAAATCAGAAGTTCGTGAGGCCCATGGGTCCAGCTGTACTCTTGGGCTAGGGAGAGAAACACGAGACTGTAGTACGTACTACTTACTAGTAGTAAGTTTTTGAGAGAGAGAGGGAGAGAGAAGATGTGCCCTCTCGTTTTGATAATTGTTGTTGTTCTAAACTTCTCGCATTTGGTAGAGGCAGCGTGCTATTTTGTGTGTGCTTAATTGTTTGCATTTTCAGAGATAAAAAGGAAAACAAGACCCCTTTGAAGAAAAGACAGAGCTTTAGCTCATTTATGCTATTTGCTGGATCCGATTCAAGAATTTCAAGCTGAAGCCTCAAAGTGGTTGTCGATCTGAGCCGCAAAGCTTCCTTTAGCCTTTTCATTTGGGCTCAAAAGATACCTTTTTTTCTATGAGATTGTGATTCTCAGATGGACCCAAACACCGAACAGTCTTCCAATGCTCAGAGAGGCTTCAGAGTTCAAGCTCCACTGGTTAGTCTTCTTACTGATCTCTGAACCGCCATTTCTTTTTATGTTTTTTTTTATCTAATGATTTTTCCTATGTTTTCTTTGAATTCACGACATTTTTTAGATGCCCGGATGAAAGTTTAGCTTAACTGTGAAAAATTGTTGATAAATTTGGAAATTTGGTGGATGAGCGTGTTTGTGATTTAGTTGGCTCTTTGTGCCTTGCATTTTCCTCTCTCTTTTTTTTTATTATTTTTTTTAATTTTCATAAGCACTTAGAGGCTCGCAGCATGTAGTTTGTTCAACGTTCCAGATTATTATGGGAATTTTTTGGATTATTTTTATTTTTATGGAAAATGGGTTGGATAATTGTTTATTTAAATTTAGCTGAAAAAAATTGAAAAATGATGAGAAAAGATTGAAAATTGGGATGTGGGCATCTGTGCTTAAGCTTTTTCTGGCTCTTTGTGCGGTGCATTTTCCTTTTGGTTTTCTTAAGCTTTAGAGGTATTCACCATATTCCATACGTATGGTTGGACATTACTTAACTTTGGCTCTTATGGATATTTAGCGGAACTTTGCAGGATTGTTGGGAAAATAGTGAAAATTTGGTTTGTGAGCATGTCTGTTTTCGTTTAGCTGGCTCTATTTTAATTTTAATTTTTTTCTTTGTGTTCACGAGCTCTACAAAAATGGAATTCTTTTGGGGGAACTTTGAGAATATTTTGATGAGCATATGGATTCCGGAAATGCTTAATTTTGACTTGTTTCTTTCCTAATTTATTTCATGGGGGTTTGGTAATGTAAGGATAAAAATTTAAGAGAAAACTTAGTGGTCAAGTAGAAATGCGATGGGCAGTTTTTAGGACTGTTCTCTCGCCCCAAGTTGTGGTCTTTTGCTTTGTGCCTTTGCTTCTTGAGTATTCTAGTTGGTGCTCTCTATTTTACGTTAAGGTGCTACATTCTGATTTTGTGTGTTTTGGGATTTTAAGCCTATTGCATGTGTCTGCTTCTTGAGGATCATCAAGTTGGAGCTTGAAATCTCTCTCTCTCTCTCTCTCTCTCTCTCTCTCTCTCTCTCTCTCTCTCTCTCCCACATACGCCCACAGGGTTTACTTACGAAGTATCTCATGTGTGTGGTGTTAAGAACAAAGATAGACAAAAGAGGATATTGTTTATTTTCTTGTCAGTGGTTTCTGATCAATAAGTGTTCCTCTTACTGTGGTGAACATTCAAGATAGTTGTCTGTGTGGTTACTCTGTGTATGCTTGGATGGTTAGCTGCCTTCAACGTGTTAGGTTCACTTTTATTCTTGTAACATGGATGTACTTTTCATCAAATCACTGCTTTGAATATCATTCATTCGGCATTTATTTGTCAGTATCTTGACTGTTGTTCACTCCTTTTCTATCTTGGTATCTCTTTGTTTAGATGTATGTGAACCTGGAAGCTCTTGTACTAGTAAATGGAACACAAATTCTGTGACGAAGCCTAACTTTCTTGGCCCAAGAAAAGTTCACATAGGCATGTCATTTGTCATTTTCATTCATCATTAGTTTATCCTTGGATTGAATCTTGGTGTTCTTTATGCATAACATGTAGATAAATATTTGTGTGCCCTTACCCCGACCCCTTTTGTGCTTCGAAAATGGTTTCAATTGCTACTTACATTTCTTGTATGTGGAATTTTGTTTATCAAATAAGTTTTTATTTCCGTTGGTGCACATCAAGATAATGACCTTTTATCCAAGTCCTTGCCTACGATATATTTCGTCATAAATGCATCTAAAGAGCGTGGATCATGGCTATTAGCTTCTCATTGACATTTCTTGCTGACCTTTATTCTTAAATTTTGGTAAATCCTGTCCTCTCATGCATCCTCAGATGGCATACTTTTGCAGGTTGATTCTATATCATGCTATTGCAAAGTAGATGCAGGCTTAAAAACAGTTGCAGGGGCAAGAAAGTTTGTCCCGGGATCAAAACTTTGCATCCAGCCAGATATTAATCCTAATGCGCACAGAGGAAAAAACTTACGCCGGGAAAGGACCAGAATCCAGCCACCCCTCCTCCCTGGCCTACCTGATGATCTTGCAATAGCTTGTTTAATCAGAGTCCCACGTGTTGAACATAGAAAACTTCGCTTAGTTTGCAAAAGATGGTATCGCCTTTTGGCTGGAAACTTCTTTTATTCGCTTAGGAAAAGTCTTGGAATGGCAGAAGAGTGGGTTTATGTCATTAAAAGAGACCGTGATGGAAGGATCTCTTGGCATGCTTTTGATCCTACATACCAGCTCTGGCAGCCGCTTCCACCTGTTCCTGGTGAATATTCTGCAGCACTTGGTTTTGGTTGTGCTGTCCTTAGTGGTTGCCACCTGTACTTATTTGGAGGAAAAGATCCATTGAAAGGGTCTATGAGACGGGTTATTTTTTACAGTGCTCGTACAAATAAATGGCACAGGGCACCAGATATGCTTCGGAAGCGCCATTTCTTTGGTGCTTGCGTTATTAATAATTGCCTCTATGTAGCTGGTGGGGAATGTGAAGGAATTCAGAGGACTCTTCGCTCTGCTGAAATTTATGACCCTAACAAAAACCGGTGGAGCTTTATTGCAGATATGAGCACAGCTATGGTACCCTTCATTGGGGTTGTTCATGAGGGAATGTGGTTCCTAAAAGGACTTGGGTCACACCGTGAGGTAATGAGTGAAGCCTATTCTCCCGAAGCTAATACCTGGACCACCATCAGTGATGGCATGGTTGCTGGGTGGCGCAATCCTAGTATTTCTTTAAATGGACAACTCTATGCTCTGGACTGCCGTGATGGGTGTAAGGTTAGAGTTTACGATAGAGTAACAGATTCATGGAACAAATTTATAGATAGCAAGCTTCATCTAGGCAGCTCTCGTGCTTTGGAGGCTGCTGCCCTTGTTCCCCTCAACGGTAAGCTTTGCATCATTCGGAACAACATGAGCATCAGTTTGGTTGACGTTTCAAGCCCGGATAAACATGTAGAAAGCAACCCCCACCTTTGGGAAAACATTTCTGGTAAAGGTAATTTCAGAACCCTAGTCTCAAATATATGGTCAAGTATAGCCGGACGAACTGGCTTGAAGAGTCACATTGTACACTGTCAAGTGCTTCAAGCATGACAACTGCCATTCCTATTGCTGGTGCGTCTGCAAAGCCAAGCCAGTCCATGGCCATTGGGTCTCCGCAAATTGAGAGAGCAGGTACATTTGTAATTTGTAAATCACGTTATAATGATGTAGGCCTTTTTGTCGTGTGCTATGGGGTTTTGCCTTTATGTTTAGTAGTATGTAATCTTCTTAGAGATGCTTTGTGAATATACGTGGGTGATTAGATATCATTCAATATATACTTAATTTCATCTCTTCCGGTTCTCAATTTTCAGTACCATTTTATTGAATTCATGAATATCAATCTCTTACACAGAAATTTCTGTTCATCACAAGAGATCATGTTTCAAAGTTCAAACCCCTCGTTGGATCATTTCCTGAAACCTTTTGAAAGACACTTCCCTTTGAATCTTCAGCTGGTTCCTGAACTTCTTGATGAAGGCATCAGCCATTTGAT
Source organism: Prinsepia uniflora (assembly GCA_032719365.1). Lineage (NCBI taxonomy): Eukaryota > Viridiplantae > Streptophyta > Magnoliopsida > Rosales > Rosaceae > Prinsepia > Prinsepia uniflora. The sequence goes on from CM064873.1 coordinate 787,550, forward strand.
TAATGTCTCCTTCCACATCTGCCGGGTTCATCCTTCTATGAATCATCTGTGTTTGTTTCTTCGTGTTCTCCGCTTCCTTCTGCTTCCTCTGGCTCCCAGTAACAGCAGCAGCGTCAAGCTCTCGACCAACATCCATTGCAGCAGATTGATCAGAAGAAAAAAAAAAAAGCACGAAAACGAAAGAAGAGTTTCTATTTTCTTTTTATTGATGTTGGATTCGGTGTTTGCAATGAGCTGATAAATGATGTATTTATACTTACAAGTTTGTGTGTAGCTAACTTAGAAGCATGAGTTTAACATGGTTTGATGAAAAGGGAAGAAAGAGCAAAGAAGGTACAAAAGAGTAGCAAGTTATGCTTATCGAATAGTGAAAAGCCATTTTTGTGCTTGTGTGGCCAAACAATGGCTAATAAAGTTACCTTTTTTATTGCCAACTTGGTGAAAGAAATTTGTATAAATTTCGGGGCATTTTCTTTTGGTCTTAATCATATATTTGGATTTTGGATTCCATCGTGGATTAAGATGATTGATTAGGACCTTAATCATTAACTAATTAAGGCTAATTGGACGACCTTTTCATTGTTAATTGCTGTCCTCACTATCATTACACGTAATGATTATAAGAACTTGGTTTCAAATGTGGCCATTGTTGACTGCAAGATTATATGAAATGAGTTTTAGTTCGTAATTTAAACACATTTGATTTAGTTTGGTTAATTAATAAGGCCATGGTTAGTCCTTGGTGTGGAACATTCTCGAGTTTAACTCTAACAATTTCCAACCCAATCAGAGTTCAACACGTGGAAGTGGAAGTCTATCTAAAGCATCGAACTCAGCACCGGCAGCATCTCCGTCTCCGTATCTCCCATCGTCAACAGTTCAACACTCAACAATCGCGTCCCTTTGCTTCATTCGTATCTCTTGTCTTTTCTTCAATACTTAATTCATATCACTCTCTTCTCCAAAGCACAGCCACCTTCCATAATGGATGGAAACCGGCGTCAGTATCTCCTCCCTTACGCCGCGTCAATCTCCCTCGCCACATTCACCGATGCCGGAGTTAGAGTCGGTCGCCGCTTCATCTTCCTACTTTCTCAAATTTCCAAATTTTCACAAAATCCAGTCTGAGATTAGAGATTGCTTATGTCAAATTTTAATCAAAACCAGTTCCCAATTTCCAGTCTCTATACAACCAACAATTCCAAAACTTCAAAAAGTGAAAATTTTCATCATCAAAATCCACCAACCAAAACACAATACTCTCCCCAGATCACTGCAACTAATTACACTTATACAGAAAAACCCAATTAGCAAACGGAGATGACATAAGCCATCTCTAAGCTCAGATAAGTAAAGAAATTAAATTCTACGAATTCAGTCAACAATCTTTCTCCATCGTGAACACTCAAAGGTGCAAGCTTTGAGTAATAAAATGCAGCAGCAACAGCTATATCGTAAAAATTTGACAACAAAAGCAAAACCCAAAGGAAACCACTCTCTCCAAAATATCCTTGATGTTGCCATGGGGCAGTCGGTGCAGTTGGATGACGAAGAAACAGATCGATCGAGGATTTTGTTGCTGAATGCCTAGCTTGTCAACTAATTAAGTCTGAGACTCCTCTTGTTGACTCCTCTTATTTATCCTTCACATGGTTTGCCTCCTCATGTTGGAATTGGTGGATAATTGTTTGTTGGATAAAAATCACATTCTTTAAGAGGTTAAATTCAATTTGGAAGCTGCTTAAAATATGTAGAATGATTATAATAAACATCAAAATTAAAAGGAAACTTGATGTTGGAGATCGGGTTTTTTTGCCTATGGTTCTCTAGCTGAACACCCTTTCCACGAGCTGCAGCCCAAATGCTGTGATCATTTGAAGAGTCTGTGAGGTTTATTTCCAGATTGTGGTCCCTAATTTTCCTGTTCTGAGGTTCTTTAAATTGCATCACATGTTGCCATATCACATTTACTGTCACTTTGTGCAGGATTTCTCTCATCCATTCTTGAGGACAAGAATACCGAGAACTAGTTATGTCAGGTGTAAACAATCTTCAGTTCAATATAGTTTTCTATTCGTTTGTGTGAAACTAAAGGTTTAACACAGGGAATTCTATGGGGGGCGTTAGTTGTTTGAGTTCATTTTTTCAAATGGTTTTTATTTTATTCAGAGTTACTTAACTTAGTAACTAACAGTCAATTTTTTTACTTGCAGAGCAGAGGATTCTTTATCTGCATATAATACTCCTGCTCTTCTATTACCGTGCGGTTTGTGCCTCGTAGTTAAAAGAGTGCCAATGCCATTGCCTTTGGGAGTTACAATGTTTTATGAGGAACCGAAAATGGGTATGTCTCTCGAGAAGCCAATACATTTTGATTGGTCAAATGGCTTTTCAATTTTCAATGAATTTTGGTTGGGTTAGAATAGTGTCTCCCGTGCCTCTCGTGTTTCCCTCCTCTAAAATCTGTCGGTATACAGCTTGTGATCGACGCAGTCCTTTTTTCGAAGCACTCCCTTTTTATTTGTCTGTCATTTTTTAATCTTCGTAATGCTCTTCTCTAACTCTAAGCTTAACTCCGGGGCTGTATTCAATTTTAATTTTTAAATGATTTTAAATGGTTTTCAAATCCAGACCTATTCAATTAGGATTTTAATAGATTTTATACAAATCAAGGTGTATTCAATCTATCTTATAATAGATTGTTTTAAAATTCTTTAAAATCTAGGTGTATTCAATTAAGATTGTAAAATACAATTTACAAATATAGGTGTATTCAAAAGTTGGATGATTTCATATGATTTTTTAAATTGGTTGATTTTGATAGATTTGTTAATGAAAAATACACATATTACTCCACCATCAAAATCATCACACCTCACCTAATATTTCATTGGATTTGAAAAAAAAAAATTCTTCCTTCTTAAAACATTTTTACGTTGTCCCCCTTCTTCATCATAACTAAAGCGGCACAACCACCACTCTCAGTAATAGAATCAGCACCACCACCACTGTCATTTTTTTTTATGGAAACAGTTATTCAAAAAAGAAGACAACATAACAAGATATATTAATAACAGATGTTACATGGAACAAGACCAAATCATACAAAACCATAAAGAGCCAACTAACAATCGAAGTTTGACTTATAACAAGCTCACGCTTCATTCTTACCCCTTTTTCTGTTCTTTCCTCCCTTTCCCTTGGTTTATTGGATTGAACATTCTATTTGTAGTTACTTTCCTAATTTTTTTATAATTTTGACTGGTTACTTTAATGTATTTTGGTTTTTGTTGTTCTTTTTTTATGATAATTACGATGATAAACGTTTTATTAAGCTAATTTCATTTGCAAGAGTGTGACTACGGTCTTGTTTCATTGTTTTGGTACGAAATTTTGTCTATTGAAAGAAGTCATGTCTGATACTTTGTAGTATGTGACTATCATCACCGAATGATAATGGGGAGAGGAGAAATGGGGAATGTGCACATCTGATCTTGTTGGACATGGTTTATATTTATAAAATCCATAGAAACACTTCAAAATCTATATAAATTTATTACAAAATCTATTAAAATTTGAAATGATTTGAGTGAAATCATATAAAATAAGGTGAAATTATATAAAATCCATTATAATTCTAAATTATTTAACATCTATTAAAACCCATTAAAATCTCAATCGAATACACCCCCTTAGCTACAAAGTGATGCTATAACCAGCTCTTTTTTTATATCAACTCCTTGCCATGCTATAATCAGCTCTTTTTTTATATCAACTCCTTGCTAGATCGAGATTTGAGTTTTTATCATCAATTCTAATGGATGCTTCTTCATCCTCTCACCCACGCTGCACTTATGATGTATTCTTGAGTTTCAGAGGCGAGGATACACACGGGGGTTTTACTGATCATCTCCACAAGGCTTTGGATCAGTCAGGAATTCTCACTTTCAGAGATGATGATGAGATTCCAAGAGGAACAAAAATCCAGCAACAGCTAGAGAAGGCGATACGGGAGTCAAGATTATCGGTAGTTGTCTTTTCAAAGGTTTATGCTTCCTCAAGATGGTGCTTGGACGAACTTGTCAAGATCACTCAACGAACAAAAACTGATGGAAGACACATTATTATACCAGTTTTCTATAATGTGGATCCATCAGATGTTCGGAAGCAGACTGGGACTTTTTCTGAAGCATTTTCCAAACATGAAGAACGCTTCAAGGAGGAGATGGACAAGGTGGAGGAGTGGAGAAGAGCTCTTAGAGATGTTCCCGATTTGGCCGGAATGGTTTTAGGAGATCGGTTATTTCAAGTAAGACTATTATGCATGTTTGACAATTTCACTCTTTGATTTACAAAATTTTACTTTTCTTCTTCTTTTCTGATTCGATCAGTTTCACGTTTTGATTTAGAGAGATTTATTTTTTGATTTGATTTTTGGGTGGTGGACTATAATTTTTCTGTTGTGTTTAGTAGTTTCATACATGCTAATTTAATTTGTAGGTACGAGTCAGAGTTTATCCAAGATCTCGTTGAAGAGATTGCAAATAAACTGGATCGCAAAGCCTTGTATGTTGCTCCTTATGTGGTTGGAGTTGATAGACGTGTGCAACCCATAAACATGTGGTTGAAAGATGGATCGGATGATGTCGGCATAGCTTATAAACATTTGGTTGAAAGACGGATCGGTGTCGGCATAGCTTATAAACATGTGGTTGAAAGATGGATCGGATGATGTCGGCATAGCTGTGATGGGTGGAATTGGCAAGACCACAGTTGCTAAAACTGCTTATAACCAAAACTTTGATAGTTTTGAAGGTAGCAGCTTTCTTGCAGTTGTTAGAGAAATTTCAGAACAACGAAAGGGTGTTCTTGACTTGCAAAGGCAACTTCTTTCGGATATCCAAAAGAAGAAAGCAAAGAAAATCTTCAGCCCACATGAAGGAGTAGAGAAGATCAAAGGTGCTGTGAGCTGCAAAAGAGTTCTTATTGTTGTTGATGATGTGGACGACGCGGACCAATTGCGTGCAATTCTTGGAGACCAAAAATGTTTTCATCCAGGTAGTAAAATTATCATAACAACTAGAGATGGACATTTGTTAAAGGGTCATCAAGCCTTTGAAATGTTTGAAGTTAAAGGGCTGTATTTGTTTGAATCACTTGAGCTTTTCAGTAGATTGTTGCATAAAGATGCCATCAATATTTTGAGAAAATCAACTGTAAGTAATCAACTTGCTCTTGCTCTTCATGTCTAATGTATAGATGCATGTGATTAGTTACTTGTGTCTGAATTTTGTTGCAGGGTACAGAAACTATCAAGGGCCTCATGTTAAAGGAAGATGAGTCTTCCAGCACAACATATATAAGTAGCAGAAAACGATGCCATATTGAAGATTGTGAGGGAAATAGTTCAAGACGGCGTAGGCTTGATTTCTTCTCTTGGCAACCAATTAATTTTTCTTTAAAAGTTCAGCTCCTGAATCCGAGGAGACAGGATTCAAGACGAAGGCATTTAGGAAGATGCCGAATCTTGAAATTCTTGTGCTCATGAATGTTAAATTCAATGGAGACTTTGAACATTTCTCAAAAAACTTAATATGGTTGTGTTGGAGTGGATTCCCTGAAAAATCAATTCCAACGAAATTTAGTTTGACATATGTGGTTCCTCTTCACTTGAAGAATAGCAGCCTGCAACATGTTTGGAAGGAAACCCCTCCGGTATCTTTGTCTCTCTCTTTTAAACGCACATGTTGGCACGAAACATATACATACATAATTAGTAGAAAGCTTGAAACTAATTACTTGTGTTGTGTTTGGAACAGCGTCTTCCAAGGCTGAAAATCCTGAATCTCAGTCATTCCCATGACCTTAAGACAACCCCTAACTTTTCACTTCTTCCTCAGCTTGAGAGGTTGGTCCTTAAGGATTGCATTAATTTGGTTGAGATTGATGAATCCATTGGAGACCTAGAGAAGCTTGTTTTCTTGGATATGACATACTGTAGAAATCTAATGATTCTTCCAAGAAGCATGTGTAAGCTGCGATCTCTTCAGACATTTGATCTTTCTGGTTGTTCAAAGCTTGTGCAAGCTACATCTACTTACATGGAAAATCTCGGTCAGATGTTGATGAATTTATGGCAAACAATCTGTCAGCGGCCCGTTTTATCAAAAAGTGTTGGATTAAGCTGCTTCTCTTTGGCAAATCTTTCAAATTCTTTAACAAAACTAAGTTTGTCCAGATGCAATATATCAGAGATCTCCAGCGATATTTGTTTTCTGTCGTCATTGAAGAGGCTGGATCTCGCATACAATCCAATTTCGAGCCTTCCAGAAAACATTGACCAGTTGTTTATGCTCGAGGATCTTCTTGTATATGGCTGCACAAAGCTCAGAGCCCTTCCAAAGCTCCCACCAAATTTAAGGACGTTGAGCGCAGATGATTGCAAATCATTGAAAAGAGTAACAAATTCACCATGCTTTCTGAAACAGATGTTTGTAGATTTTGATTATTGTGAGAAATTAGAGCAAGTTGAAAGCTGGTTTATCATAAAACCTCTGAGAAGCATTGGAAAAGAAATGAAGCAGCTGCTACCACAAATTGGCTTCTTTGATTTTGAATCCGAAGAAACCGAACGTGATGAGTTGGTTCGAATGTATAACTTCTTAACATACACGTACCAAAAGCTTCCCTCTCAGGTGCGCCCTCTCTCTCTCTCTCTCTCTCTCTCTCTCTCTCTCTCTCTCTCTCTTTCGCTCTAATAGGTTGGCGCTTGAACGCTGATATATACATTGGCAAATTACATTTTTGCACCTTATAATTTACAATTTAAAACGGATTTATAACTGACTTTTCAAATGTTGAGATTACCCTCCTCAACTCTTCAAAACGTGATATTTGGTCCGGTTGTGTAAATTTTTCATCCAAACTTCTGTTAGATGTTGATCTGACGTCTATGAGTCCCATTTTCAAATTATTATCGACCTCGTTAAAGAGTCATGTCTGTTAATTTAATTACTCATTCTCCCTTAATTAGTAGAAAGGAAATGAAATCAGAAAAAAAAAAAATCCAAATTAGGCTTCAAAATGTGCAAACTGACAAACATGACCTTTTAATGAAGTTTATAAGAGTTGAAAAATGAGACACAAACATAACGTTAGCATCTAACGAAATTTGGGATACAAAATTTAATATATAGACTAAAGTGTCACGTTTTGAAAAGTTCATTAGGGTATTTGCATCATTTGAAAGGTCAAATATGAATTTGTTACGATGTATAAAGTATAATTTGTTATAACTAATTAATGAGAAACTATGAAATTTGAGCATGCAGGCACTTTATGAATGTGGTATATTTAGTACTTTCCTTCGTGGAGATAAGATTCCAGAGTCTTTCGACTGCCACAAGAGTAGTGATGGTAACTCGGTATTGTCTATCACTCTGTCGCGGCTTAATTCAGTTGATCATGATGATCTTAATTACAAGATTCGAGGCTTAAATATATGTGTTGTATATGGGCATAAATACAACATACTTAGGTCTAGGGGGCCTTACCTCAAAGTGAGTAACAAGGGCAAGGGTCAGATGTGGGTCTATAATCCAATGATAATACGTGTTCCAGAAGAGGATGAAGGTGTGTTATGGATGAGTCACTGGCTGTTTGAAGGTGAGGACTTGCAGGTTGGGGATACAATACGTGTTTCGGTGGATGGATATGACTGTATTTTGATAAAGGAGTTTGGAGTCCAGATTTTATACGAGAATGAGCATGAAAACAAAGGTATGGCCCTATCAAACTTATATGGCGGTGGTGATGAGGATGTTGCAGTGCAACCCGAACTAGAAACTGTCCATTCTGCTAGTTCAATTCCCATGCAGAATCATTATAATAATTTCGCGGATTCGGTATCAGCATCGCTATCAATCTATGAATTATTGAAGCCAGGCAGATACTTGCTCTGCAATCATAGTGTGGGGGATAGGCATGATCTTGCAATTTCCGGACCTCCTTACTTGAGGAAGTATTTCTTTCAGCACTCGATATATGATAATGATGAAGAAGAAGATGATGAGTACGAGGATGAGTCTCAGGCTTTGAAGTTGAGAATGAAGAGACGGTTTATTGATTTTTTCTAGTCTAATATGTTGATTCTTTGAACTGTATTCTTTTTCTAAATAGATGTATAAATGCATGGGGCTGTTAGTATTTAGTAGCACCACAAAAAGGTCATCCGGCACTTTAAATTAACCAATTTGGTTGAGTTTTTTTATTTACACAACTCCCTGTGAATAATCCTGCTGTATCTTTTCCATTACAAAATAAAGAAGAAAATGAGAAAGACGAGATTAAAGGATCCATAAACCCAATATACATATATATTTTCTCATACTGTCCACAAGCTTTACATCTGTGCCTGCACTTTTGACACAGTGGACACCAATTCACAGACATTTATTTGCTTCAATTCGCATAAAATGACTGCAAGAGATGGAAAGATCAGCTGACCATCCTTCTTCCATGCAATGAGTTCATTGTAATTTTTCTACCTGCAACAGTATCAAAGTGACTTCGTTAACTCTCCAGAGACTGTTCCTAAGTTTCGACTTAACAATAAGGCATGCGTTAGGACAATGACACATCTTTGATGAAGCAAGTTCAGCATGTTAATTTAAAGGAGGAAGTTCATCTAGGATAATTGAGCTTCACACAAATAACCGAGATAATTGAGGAGTCAAAATGTCAGTTTAAACTTTTACTCTCATTCTCGAGTTGGAATCAGAATGTTTCTTCTTTCGAACAGACACCTAGAGCCAGGAAGCTGCACAAGGTACATATACTGTCAATGATCAAAATTCAAGCTCTATGGTAAAAACATTTAGAGCAACGTTTGGACAAACTACAAAGTGCAAAACAGAAAATCATAAATGAGAACAGTTCATAAAACATCTTGGTACATAACCAGGACCGCCAATATTTTGATTTTGAGTTATTTCTCTTCATTACAAGAGATCGTGTTTCGTTTTGTTAGATTAATACACATTTGTAGAATCTTCTATAAAATCATTAAATAGAGCAGAAAGGCGTAATGTACTAATTGTCCAAAACCATTCAATACAAAAGCCAAAGCATTCTAAAGCCAGAGCTAATCCTGAAACCTTATAACTCCTCTGTTTTCCAACTACCCAAACTCCTCTGCTGGTTCCTGAGCTTCTTGATGGAGGCATGGGCTATTGGGCTGGTCATCTCTTTCGGCTCGGCAAAACCATGTGAACTCTCCTATTTTTCACTTTGACTCAATATAATGATGTGAACATTGACAAGTGCTTCGACTCAGCAAAAACCTTGTGCTGTCAGCTATGAATGCGCTTTGTTTTGTGGTTTTGAGTTGGTCACATAATTCACATTACCTGCCTGAGGTTGGTCCATGTGAACGTACTGTTTGAGAATTCTCCAGCTATACTCAAGGTATAATCTCCCATTTTCTCTAGTGTTTGGATGTGATTATTAAGGGCAAACTTGAAAAGGTTCTCAAAATAGAAAGGAACAAGCCAATGAGTGCGTAAACCCAAAAAAAAAAAAAAAAGTGGAGTGTGCATATCACTTCTCTTAACACAAAGATAACACTGAATCGCTCTCTTTCTGTTATCACTCTTTTTGTTACCTTTAAGAATTCACATGGCTGCAAGCAGATTGAATCACCATCTAACCCCCATTTTTTGTGCAGTGAGTTCTTTGTAAAAAAATTATTACAACGATATTAAAAAAGAGGAGATGAAAGCTACAAATGTTGAGAGCAAATTTAAAGAGATAACAAGATTTTTTTTTTTTCCAACCTTATCAGATTTGATTGTCAACGAAACAATCAACAGAGATGATCTAGAAGCAATCCTGCTGGGAACCAAATTCCATAATGAGTTGATAAATTAATCCCTATATTCGAAATTGTAAGATAAGTTGTAGATTCTATCAACTTCATTAAGTAACTTATGGAAGAAGAATGAGTTGATAATTTAATCCCTATATTCGAAATTGTAAAATAATTTGTAGATACTATCACCTTCATTAAAGTAACTTGTGGAAGAAGAACAACGCACAGACAGGATAAATGATGAAAGGATAGTTGATTCTAAGACATTATCAGACAACGTAATGAAAGAGAGAAGAGTTTCAATTATTAAAGCAAAAGAAGAAAAGGACATGATGATGAGAATAAGAAAAGAGATCAAAAAGAGAGTAACAAAGCTCAGAGCCCTTCCAAAGCTCCCACCAAATTTATGGATCTTGAACGCAGATGGTTGCGAATCATTGAAAAGAGTAACAAATGTACCATGCTTTGTGACACCGGCGAATGTAAATTTTGGTTTTTGTGACAAATTAGAGCAAGTCCAAAGCTGGTTTATCATAAAACCTCTGAGAAGCATTGGCAAAGAAATGAAGCAACTGCTGCCACAAATTGGCCTGTTTGATTTTGGATCTGAAGAAACCGAACGTGATGAGTTGGTTCAAATGTATAACTTCTTGACAGGCACGGACCAGGAGCTTCCATCTCTCTCTCTCTCTCTCTCTCTCTCTCATAGAGTCATAGATTGGCATTTGAACGCTTATATTTACAATCGCAAAATTACATTTTCCTATCTTATAATTTACACCTTATAACAGATTCGTACTTAACTTTTCAAATGTTAAAATTATTCTTCGCAACTCTTCAAAATGTGACATTTTGGCCTGTCGTTTAAATTTTTCATCCAAACTTCCGTTAGATGCTGACCAGACGTCTATGAATCTCATTATCAAACTATTATCGACCTCATTAAAAAGTCATATCTATTAATTTACTCATTCTCTCTTCACTAATAGAAAGGAAATGAAATCAGAAAGAGAAAATTCAAATTAGGCTTCAAAACGTGCAAATTGACAGACTGGTCCTTTTAATGAAGTTGATAAGAGTTAGAAAATGGGATTTTTAAACACCACGTTAGCATCTAACGAAACATGGATAACAAATTTAACGAATAGACTAAAGTGTCACATTTTGAAAAGTTCATGAGAGTATTTGGATTATTTCAAAGTTCAAATATGAATATATTATAATGTGTAAAGTATAATTTGTTATATATATATATATATAGATGTTATAACTAATTAATGAGAAACTATGAACTTTGAGCATGCAGGCACTGTTTGAATGTGGCATATTTAGTACTTTCCTTTATGGAGATAAGATTCCAGTCTTTCAGCTTCCACAAGAGTAGTGACGGTAACTCGGTATTATCTATCGAAATGTCGCGGCCTAATTCAGTTGATCAAAGATGATCTTAATTACAAGATTCGAGGCTTAAATATATGTATTGTATATGGGCATAAATACAACATACTTGCGGATAGGGGACCCTTCCTCAAAGTGAGTAACGAGAGCAAGTGTCTAATGTGGGTCTATAATCCGGTGACAGTACGTGTTCCAGAAGAGGATGAAAGTAGGTAATGGACAAGTCATTGCTTGTATGAAGATAAGGACTTGGAGGTTAGGGATACAATACGTGTTTCAGTGGACGAATATGACAGTATTTTGGTTAAGGAGTTTGGAGTCCAGAGTGTATACGAAAATGAGCATGAAAACAAAGGTATGGCCCTATCAAATTCATATGGCGGTGGTGATGAGGATGTTGCAGTGCAACTCGAACTAGAAACTGTCCTTTCTACTAGTTCAAGTTCCAGGCAGAATCATTATAATAATTTCGCGGATTCGGTATCAGCATCGCCATCAATCTATGAATTGAAGCCAGGCAAATACTTGCTCTGCAATCATAGCGTGTGGGATTTGAATGATCCTACAATTTCCGGACTTTCTTACTCGAGGAAGTCTTTTTTTCAGCACTCGATATATGATAGTGATGAAGAACGTGATTATGTGGACGAGGATGAGCGTATGAGCAGGGTGTTTATTGATTAAGCAATTTGGTTGAGTTTTTTATTTACGCAACTCGCTGTAAATAATACTGCTGTATTTTTTCCATTACAAAATAAAGAAGAAAATGAGAGAGACGAGATTAAAGGACCCACAAACCCAATAAGCATATATATTTTCTCATACTATACACAAGCTTTACATCAGTGCCTGCAGAGTTTTGACAGAGTGGACACCAAATTAATTCTCTCAATCTCACCCTTCTTTTTTACTAACAATTCACAGAGACATTATTTTCTTCAATTTGCATAAAATGACTGCACGAGATGCAAAGATCTGCTGGCCATCCTTCTTCCATGCGGTAAGCTCATTGTAATTTTTCTACCTGCAACACTACCAAAGCAACTTCGTTAACCCTCCAAAGACTCTCCTAACTTTCGACTTAGCAATAAGGCATAGATTAGGACAAGGGCACAACTTTGATGAAGCAAGTTCAGTCTGTTTAAAAGAGGAAGTTCATCTAGCCTAACTAAGCTGATCACAAACGATAAGATAATTAAGGAATCAAATTGTCACTTTCAACTTCTGTTATCATTCTCAAGTTGGGATCAGAATGTTTCTTTCGCACAGACACATACAGCCGGGAAGCTATCACAAGGGTCATATACTCGCAGGGCTCTGCAGCTTCCTAGCCATATGTAACTATGTTCAGAGCTTCACATCATGATCAAGATTCAAGCGCTATGGTAAAAAAATTTAGACAACCATTTGGACAAACTACAAAGAGCAAAATAACACATCACAAATGAGTTCATAAAACATTTTTAATTTAAAGTTTGAACTTCCTTATCCCAGAAAAAAAAAGGCCGAAGATGGGGTAGTCTTTCAACCTTGAATAGAAACGCCAATATTGAGCACTAAATGGAAGCAAAGTAAGCAATGCCCCCAACAATTCAGAGGTCAAGTTTCTATATGAACAAAAAATGCAGACACAATCAAGGTTTGATCTTTCTATAGATAACGGGAGTCTTTAACTGATAGCTTTGATCTTTCTAAAGTATGATTATTCGTATTCCATACTCGAACCATGCAATTGCAATCAACTCTTTAATTGAAAAAAGAAAGAAAAATATTTCATTGTTTATCATAATCTAAAGAGAAAGAAAAACCAGAGACAGAAGATGGCTCATATCAAACTTACTACGCTTTTTTAAGTTTTGATCATTTTGTTGGTCTGGCTAGACTAACCGATAATCAACAAACATTCTCTCCCTTTTTCTTAGCTTGATGCTACTATTGTCTTCAATATCCAAGTCTACAATCAATCTTACAAAGATCAAACTGTTAAGATCCTAGTCACTATCTAGTCAGCAAATTAGTATATTCTACTGGTCCATGTGTCTTGTTTGTATTTTGTTAGGATTGAATTATAAACAAAGAATGTGCAGAAGCAAAAGTATATTGAAAATGAACTGTAATCTGGTTCTTAGTAATACAAGCTATCTTCTATACATTTGAGTCGAATGTTGGAGCAAAAGGCACTTGAAGACAAAAAAAGCAAAATATTTACTCTTTCCAATTTGATTCAGACCAAAACAATGAAGACAGTAACATTTTTCATTGAAGAAGAAGAAATTTACCTCAAATTGACTCAAGAGAGCTAGTTCCATGGCAGGCCTTGCTCTTACACGCAGGAATATCTTCAAATTGTTTAGCAGGCAGTTTCTCAGACAAAGCCCCAACATAAAACTCAACAAAGTCGGATCCTTTATCGGCCTGAATCCCAGTCACAGAGACCCAAATGAAAAGCTTCTTGGCTTGAATCCCAGATACATCAGAAACCGACCCATAACTCAGCTTGCCTTTTATGTGCTTGTTATAATAAACCAATTGGTCAAAGTGCACATAACATGGGGTTTCAAGGTAGATCTCAAAGCTTCCATCTTCAGAGAGCGTGTAGGACTTTACATTGTCTGGCAACAGACCCTTTGGGAGGCCGTACTTGGGGAGGAGGTCATGGACGTCTGTGATTGATTGGGATAGGGTGGATGGACGGCTGAGATAGGATTTGAGGTCCCTGAGGGAAAGGCTGAAATGTGCTTCTGAGAAAAATATGAGAAGTAGCAGGGCGAGAGAGATCTGTGAGGATGTTGCCATCGATACAGTGAAGAGGTCTGTGAGGGGGCAACAGAGGTCTGAGAGCTTGACTTTGGCTAGACCACAGAAGGGGAGACATCGTTGATTTAGAGGAATGGTTAAGGGTAAAATGGGAATAGAAAGTTAAGTGGCTAATAATAAAAGTATGGATAGTATTTGCTGGCGGTGGAAAAATTCCAAGTTAATTCTCAACGATTGTTTTTGCTTGGATTCAACGATTCCAATATCCAAATAAGTGGATTTTGCTTCTACCACAAAGCATGTGTATTTTTTTTATTTCAAAAGCTAGAACCATTTGCACATCAAAATTGACAATCAAGACAATTAAAATTTTGCAAAAGCCCTGCTTTACCAATACATTTGCTCGATTTTTCTTCCATGCTATGATTAAATTTATTAAATAGGATCAATTTAGAACAGTACAGTCTTTATCTATAGTAACAATCGTCTTAGAGACATCATATGAGACTTGCACTAATGAAACTGTTGATTCTATACAGTGCAGTGAAGTCCTTATTTGTTTCCTAATGAATCATTTACTCGGGTCTCTTTAAGTCACTGTTTATCAACAATTTGTACCATTTTGAGTCAAAAACGCACCAACATTGAAGAATTTAAAAAAAGTTGGAAGTTATTGCAGGAAAAATCATAATCAATGCACCCATGAAATGAAAGTCATCCAAGAATATCCAGAGAATCTTGATTTTTTCCTTGTATATAAGTAGACTTTTGAACAACATGCTTTCTAAGTTAATAAAATATGTCAGCATCTGCAGTAGCTTGTGGAAATATATAACGCATCTTTATGAGCTAGCTATGAATAATCCACTAATTATATTATCTATCTGTGTCACCCTTGCTTCTAAGTCCTTTATCAATAATAACTTGTGAGCAGTCTATATCTAAGACATTCCCTGAAAAAACGCAGCTTGATCCTCTATTGTCTCGTGGCTTCGTTTTCATTCTCTTCTTCTCTTGCTTTCTATCTGTCAATGTCATCCGTAGCTGCGACAAAACTGAACACACCTCTCTTTTGTCCTTGAACCTCAGTCTGTCTTCTCCTCTTCTAAATTGGGTTTCCTTGAACTGTTGCCAATGGGAGGGAATTACTTGGGATCAAGATAGTAGGTATGTCACCAAGTTGCACTTACCCTCCAAAGGGCTCACCGGCGAAATCTTTTCCTCTTCATCACTAGCCAGTCTTACCCATCTCACCTATCTCAATCTCTCCCACAACTCACTTTCCGTTTCACTACACCAATCTGAATTCTTCTTGTCCTTGAATCGTCTTGAGATTCTTGACTTGAGCTACAACCTTCTTTCCGGGGAGCTACCTGTTACTTTACCATCAAGAAATGTGATCCAAGTGGTTGACTTGTCAAGCAATCACTTCCATGGTGTAATCCCATCTTCATTTTTCCAACAAGCTAGGAATTTAACAAGCTTCCGCGTTAGCAATAACTCCTCAGGTTTTATCCCATCCTCTATCTGTCTCCATTCTTCTCCCTTCATTACCCTACTGGATTTTTCCCTCAATAAATTCAGTGGAAATATATCTCCTGGACTAGGACAGTGCCTCAAACTGCAGATTTTTCATGCCGGTTATAATAACCTCTCAGGTTTACTTCCAGAAGATATCTACAACGCTACGACACTTGAAAAAATTGCATTGCCATATAATTATCTTTCTGGAGGCATTAGTGATTCAGTTGTGAACCTCACCTGTTCACCAGCCTCACAATCCTTGATCTCAGCTCCAACATTTTGAGTGGCGGGATTCCTATGAATATTGGGAAGCTCTCTAATCTCAACTTATTGTACCTTCAGATCAACAAGCTACAAGGTTGGCTTCCCCCATCATTGATGAACTGTACAAGTCTTGAAGAATTGAATCTGCGTTTCAACAAACTTGAAGGTGATAACTCCGAGCTTAATTTCTCCAAATTTAGTGAGCTTACTAAGCTAGATCTTATGAGTAATAACTTCACTGGTTTCTTGCCAATGATTATTTACTCGTGCAAGTTACTTAAAGCAATTCGACTGAGCTCTAACCATCTCAAGGGACAAATACAACCGGAGATTCTTTCACTGAAATCTCTGTCCTTCCTCTCTCTTGGTTTTAGCAAACTGACCAATATCACCGGGGCAATGAAGATCTTAATGCATTGCAAAAGTCTCGTCTTCCTTTCTGTGTTCATCTGGTTTTTCAGGTGAGGAAATGCCAGCTGATGAAGGCATGGTTGAATTTGATGGACTCCAAAATCTTCGGGTTTTGGACTTAAGTTCTTGTCAGCTCACTGGTCAAATACCTGCATGGTTATTTAACCTCAAGAAGCTAGAGATCTTGAATCTATATTACAATAAAATCACGGGGCCAATTCCTAGTTGGATTGGGACACTTCCAAGGCTCATTTATCTAGACTTGGAGGAATATCTTGAACTGCCAATCTTCGCGACGATTCCCCTTCTTGTTTCCCAAGGTTCAAAGTTCGATTTTTTTACTTATGCACGGTCTTTGCAGTACAATTATCTGTCTCATTTTGCACCGTCCATATACTTATACAACAACAGCATTAGTGGCAGCATACCTAGGCCAATTGCAGCTTCTCCATGTATTGCATCTCTGTGTCAACAACCTCTCTGGCAGCATCCCAGACCAAATATCTGACCTCGAAAACCTGGAGATATTGGATGTCTCCATGAATCATTTGTCTGAAGAAGTCCCATGGTCGTTGAGCAACCTCAATTTCTTGAAAATTTTTAACTGCTCCTATAATAATCTTGAAGGGTAAGTACCAACAGGCACTCAGCTCCAAAGCTTCAATTCTTCTGCGTTTGAGGCGAATCCGAAACTTTGTGGTGCCCCACTTCCAAATGAGTGCCAAAAAATCAAGGGAGTCGACACAGAAGAAAATAAGCAGAATCAAGACGCGGAGAATGGGGTTGAAATTCCAGGGTTTCTTATTTTCATTGTGGTTGGATTCGTTGTAGGATTTTGGGGAGTTTGTGGCTCTCTAGTGCTTATGAAGAAATGGAGATATGCATATTTTCATTTCCTAGAGAATGTACAATGTACACTCAATGTGATGATCCAGAGAAAGCCTCATGAACAAATCTGATCTTGCACGAAAGTTGCAAAATCTTTTATAATCTTTTTGGTTATGTTTAACAATCTCATGTAATCAATATTGATTATCTGGTTGTTTAACTCTCTGTAGTCTACCATTTTGAGTCAATGACTCAAACATTGAAGGACTAAACAAGATTAAGAAGTTTTTGGAGGGAAAATCATAATCTATACAGGAAGACTATCCAACAATTTCTACAGCCTATTTAATGTCTAGTCGCATTCATGGACTAGAAAAGCTTGCAATTTTTACATATATAAGCTTGTGATGAGCATGCTAAAGATTTTCTATTTCTATGTCAACATCTCAGTGGTTGTAGATGAAATTTCCGAGAAAAATATATAACTTTCTCAATGGTTTGACTTTGCTTCATTCAAAATTCAGGTTGCTAACTGCATAAATTGCTGCTACAATATATAAAGAAACATGTTGATTGAGGAAGGCACATCAAAAGGAAACATGCTCCTAGATCAGCATCTTGATCACACAATTCTTCATGCCTTCTTTTTCATTCTCTTGTTCTCTTCCATTCTATCTACCAATATCATTCGATCATGTGACCAGACTGAGCGCAGTTCGCTCCTGTCCTTCAGCCTCAGCGTGCCTTCTCCGCCTCTAAATTGGACTTCCCTTAACTGTTGCCATTGGATGGGCATCACTTGTGATCAGGATGGTTGGATCACAGGTTTTCACTTGCCATCCAGTGGGCTCACAGCAGGTAATTTTCCATCAGTACTCCAAAATCTCACACATCTCATCTATCTCAATCTCTCCCACAACTGACTTTATGGTTCACTAGATCAATCTGGATCATTCTTCTTGTCCTTGAACCGTCTTGAGGTCCTTGATTTGAGCTATAACCTTCTTTCCGGAGAGCTACCAGATTCTTTACCATCAAGAAATATGATCCGGATGGTTGACTTTTCCAGCAATGACTTCCATGGTGTAATTCCATCTTCATTTTTCCAGCATGCAAGCAACTTGACAAGTTTCAATGTCAACAACAATAGGTTCACTGGCTCTATCCCATCCTCCATTTTTCACCACTCTTCTCCCATCATTAGGCTATTGGATTTTTCCTTCAATAAATTCAGTGGCAATATCTCTCCAGGACTAGGACAGTGTTCCAAATTGCAGGTCTTTCGTGCAGGTTACAATAATCTCTCGGGACTAGTTCCAGAAGATATTTATAACACTACCACACTAAAAGAAATTACATTACCTGGAAATTCGCTGTATGGATCCATTAGTGATAGGATTGTCAACCTCACAAACCTCGCAATCCTTGACCTTTATTTTAATGAAATCAGTGGTGTCATCCCCCTTGAGGTTGGGAAGCTCTCCAAGTTGCAGCTTATACTCCTTGATTTCAACCATCTAGAAGGTTCGTTGCCCCCATTTTTGATGAACTGCACAAACCTCATAGAACTACGCCTGGGAATCAATCGTTTAGATGGTGATCTCTCCATGCTTGATTTTTCCAAACTTACTCAGCTTACTAAACTTGATCTATTGTATAATAACTTCACTGGAACCTTGCCAAGAAGCCTTTACTCATGCAAGTCCTTGAAAGCAATTCGCCTAAGCAGAAATAATCTAGAGGGACAAATACAACCTGATATTCTGTCATTAGCATCCTTGTCCTTCCTCTCACTTGGGGGCAATAGGTTGACCAATATCACCGGAGCAATGAAGATACTGATGCATAGCAAGAACCTGGTAGGATTACTCTTTCCGTTTGGTTTTGTAGGTGAGGAAATGCCCACGGATAATGACATGACTGATTTTAATGGCTTCAAATATCTCCAAATATTGGGTTTTGAGTCATTGTGAGCTCACCGGCCAAGTACCTGTATGGTTATCTAAGCTAGAGAAGCTACAGATATTGGACATGACTTTTAACACTCACAGGGTCAGTTCCTAGCTGGTTGGGGAATCTTCCAAGGCTGTTTTATATAGGCTTATCATCCAATCTAATTTCGGGTGAATTTCCAAAGGAACTTTGCAGACTTCCCATGCTGGTATACAACCAAACTTCAGCACAAGTTGTAGGGCTTAACTCTCTTGAATTGCCTATCTTCATCCAACCTAATGGTCATGGTTTAAGACTTTTAAAATACAATTATTTGTCCTACTTTCCGCCTTCAATATATCTTCGCAATGACAGCATTAGAGGAAACATACCTGTTGAGATTGGGCAGTTGCAGCGTCTCCATGTGTTGGATCTCAGCATCAACAGCTTCTCCGGCAACATTCCAGACCAAATATCTAACCTCAAGAGCGTGGAGGTGTTGGATCTCTCCATGAATCATTTGTCTGGTCTTAGTTTCTTGAAATCATTCAATGTCTCATACAATGATCTCCAAGGACCAATACCCACAGGCACTCAGCTCCAAAGTTTCAATGCCTCTGCATTTGAAGGGAGTCCAAAACTTTGTGGCGCTCCACTTCCACTTGAATGCGGCAGACCAACTAATGGTATTGATGAAGATAAAAAGAAGTCTCAAGATGTGGAAACTGTTCATCAAGCTCAAGGCTACGTTCTTCCTGTTGTACTTGGATTCATTGTAGGATTCTCTGGAGTTTATGGTCCTTTAATGTTTAAGAAGACGTGGAGAGATGAATATTTTCAATTTGTTGATAATGTTGTGCAAGATAGGGTCTATGTAATAATAACAGTGCACAAACAAGATGCAGAGAAGTCTTAGAAGCTGAACTCTACTTTCTATCTTTCAATGTAAATTTACTAGTAAATAAGATTATGTCCACTACAGCAGACAAATGATTAAACGAGAGAACCATTAATACAAAAAGAGAAAGAAAAGAAAAAAAAGGTCAACCGTTTGAATTATATGCCCATGTTAGTATCCCAACAAACTGCAACTGCTGATGACCAGGAGTTTTTTGAATTGTCTATCTTATCCCAATTTGCTTGCACAAAGTCCACAATGCAACTATTGGTCTTATGCACGATCATGGCAGTACAATTATCTCTCTGGTTTCCCACCAACCATATACTTAATCAACAATAGCATGAATGGAAACATACCAACTGAGATAGGCCAATTGCAGCTTCTCCGCGGTTGTATCTCGGTGTCAACAACTTCTCAGGCAGCATTCCAGACCAAATATCTAACCTTATTAACTTGGAGGAATTCGATGTGTCATGAACCATTTGTCCATGTGTGTTTATTCTCTTCGCCTTGTGTCACATCACAACCAATTGAGGGATAAGGATCTAAGTTGCCCCGCTCCTCCAAAACTTTGATGTTTCTGCATTTGAGGGGACATAGACAACAATATTGATGATAAGAAGAATCAAGATGGGGGCAACTCGAATCAAACAAGCTGGTTTTATCTTTCGGTTGTGGTTGGATTCATTGTTGGATTTCGGCAGCTTTTGGTTCCTTAATGCTTAGGGTGACTTGGAGAATTGTTTATTTCGATTACCTAGATGATGTAAAACAGTCTCCATCTGAGGATGAAGGTTTGTTGTACGACCAGTAGACAGGACGGAGACGGAGGCTAAGAAGCTAGATTGTGCTTTACATTTTGTATTTATTTTGGTTCTTTTCTGTTTTTCTTCCCCATGTAATGTAACAGACTCTTTGTACTTAGTTCTCATAATTATATCTTCTTTATGATACTGTTCATTCTGTCAAATAAAAGTAATATAAGTACACTTGGCATTCACAATCTTCAAGTTTTAACACCCAACTAAATTTCAAAGACTTTAACTCCCTTACATGCGATACAAACTACACAGTAACAACCAGTAATACTAGTAAATTCCTTCGTGGAATACAATTATCAAACTAAGGCGTACATAACACTGAATTCTACTAAAACCAAACTCAATGCCTTGCTCCGCCACTATGTCGTACATCATAACTATTTGGTGGTGTCTATTCCGTGATTAGCATCTGTATATCTTCCACTGGAGATGGAAGCTGCAGAAAATCACCACAGGACAAGAGCAGGTTAGACATATCAGTAAGGAGAAGTTCAACAAGTGCGTATTCCAATCTGGAGGATGTATAATGTTCACCAAAACAAACTTTAAATGTCACTGAATGCAGAGATTCAATAAATCAATCAGCTAAATTCAAATTAAAAACTACCCTGAAGTGATCTTAATCAGCTGAACAGCTAGAAAAGCAATGAATGGCGTCTATTCGCAAATTTATGCAGAAATTGATAATGAGAATTCTATGGTACTTATAAAGAAGGGTGCTTGGTAAATTAGAAAGACTGTGATGATGCATTATTAGCTTCCTTCGCTAGCATAAAAATAAATGGTTACTGAAGTTTCCCTAAATATGGAGTTGCATTTGCTCAGTCTCTTGAATGCTAAGCATTTCACCGGCTCTAGTTAGCACAATCACCGATACTCATACTCATCATCATCATTCTTGTGTCTCTCATACATGGATCAGCTATATCATTCTCGGCTAACACTATCATATAATCTACAGCATTGTTTTTTTTTTTTTTTTTTTTTTGCATTTCTAATTTCCATATTAGTTTTAGCCAATCATCTACTGGTCCTTTATTATCAGGAAGGCAGATTTATATACTTTAAAGACATGTAAGCAATGAGATTGGCACCTATTAATGATAAGAGAAGAGACCAGGCTTAAGTGAAGTGCTGGAGTTGGACATACACAATATAGACCGCTTAATAATCAAGGAGTCAGGTGGAACAGGAGGAAAAGCTCTCTGCCTTTGGTTATCTTGTAGCTAACCGTATTACGAGGTGCAGGACAAGGATGGCGATGACAATTTCAATGATGATAACGATGATCAGTATCCATGATTGTGCTAACTCTGTGTAAGTTTGGAAGACTAGCGACTCCAGCCACTCTATGTTTAAGGAGAAAGGTAGTAACGCATCATTATATTATTTCAAATTTATCAAACACAAACCTTCCTTATTACATCTCATTACAATAATTTTCATTTTTCCCAGAGGAAGCCCATGCTGCATTTCATAATGCAGGTTAAAGATTAATATTCAGGGTGCAACACACACAAGCGCTAGAAGGGGAGATAGTAAGCATCGAAAATAAGATTGAACCTCCACAATCCCATCCCACATCCGTAAAATCGAACTATTTTATAATGCCATATCAATCATAATCCACAACATCAAACTCATAGTATCTTACTAGACAAACTAGCACAGCATAATTAGGCGTGAATATCTCGGTCGTGTTGTTCCATAAAGAATAACAATTGCCCAGCACTTGCATCGAACACTATTTAATTAACTCAGTAGCTTTCTGATAAAATTCCCCTAAATTTGGGTGATTTGGTTCAAGTTCATGATACTTCAAACTAGACTTGGATTCAACTTGCATTACACTTAAAAACATGCTCTCACATTCCACGAATTCAATTCTTCTTTGAAACCCTCCAAAGTTGTATTCAATGTATAGTAACTTGATAGAAAATAACAAAATTAAGCGAACTACTTTCATAACTTCAGGTAAGTTAACTCAATCCTCAATTATCAGGAAAGAAAAGGCCATTCAGAAGTTGAAATGGACCCTCTCATTAAAGTATCAAGAGCTATAAATAACCACAAAGGACAATTTCAGAAATAGAATAGATTCTTTATATTAAAAAAGATCACTTCAAGGATTCAATATCGTTAATAAATCTCGTTTACCTCTATCTATATAAACCCACATGCAATTGCTCAGCTACGTCATAATTGGCCCCATAAAACAGCAATCAACAAGCATAGATTTGAAGGAAATCAAAAATGAAAAATAGAAAGCTCAAAAATGAAGAACAGTGAAGCTAAAACATTAAGTGGTTAAGTACCTGAATACCCCGTTTGAACGACCTGAGACAAGAACTCGAGAGCCCATCGCGGCAAGAGTGGACAGTTTGGAACTGATTCACATCGAGCTTCTTGTTAATGATGCCCACAGTAAAGTAAATGCTATCAGACGGCGGCAAATCGACCCTGATCTCGTCCACGTCGAACCAAAACAGGAACCTCTGCACCTGAATACCCTTCAAGCCTGTGATCGCACCATAGCTAAGCTTGCCCGTTATGGTCGTATCGTAGTACACCAAGTAGTCAAACTGCACGTAGCACGGTTTCTCCAAAACGACAGCGAATTGGCCGTCGTCGGACAGCGTGTAGCTCGAAACCGACGAGGGTAAAAGCCCACTTGGGAGCCCATATTCCGGTAAAATATCGAACACCGTGGGGGGGTTCTCGGAGAAAGAAAGACAAGGACTTGGGGTGATGCAGATGAAGAGGAGGAGGATTCTGATCATACCCTGATGAGGTTTCGGTTTCAGTGCCATATTCGGGTCGGGTTTAGAGAGAGAAAAGGAGTGAGCTTGACCTTTGAATAAAAAGTTCGGTGCCTTTGGGTTTTGCGTATCTTTTCACTGGATTTTCCGAGGTGTCGGGTTTATATACATGTTGCTTAGGGATTTAGAGGAGTAAGAACCGTTGGATTCAACGATTTGGACGGTTGGATTGAATTGAAGATTAGATAAGGTAACTATTAATTAGAGTCATGAGTTTTTCTCTAGATGGAGCAGTTACAAAAAATAAGTCAGCACCAATCAGAAAAAGGATAACATTTGCAATAAAATTTTAGTTATTTTATTTCTTACAAAGAAAAAAAAAACATAAAAAACAGTTAATATTTTTTTTTTCAGAGTTACTATAATATCTGTCTTATCCAATAAATTAGAAATAGAATTTGTCAAAAAAAAAAATTAAAAATAGAAAGTACAACCAAGCCTTTTTTACACTTATCAACTCATATTTACATAAATATTATTTTTAGATAATACATTCCAATTTGAGATATTATATTATTTATTTTCTAAATTTGATTTGTAATTTTTAGAAGGGTGATTTTATAGTTGAAATAGCAAATTCGGAAATGCATTATTCACAAACAGTGTGCACGTATCCGCATTTTAGGGGATAGAGATAATGGATATAGAGAAAAACTCCCTCAATTTATTAACATTTGATTTTTGGTGTATAGAGCTAGAAGTAAACCTAGCCCTTACTTGGTCTAATGGTTGCTAGTTTATTGCTTGCGCTACAAATATTATTGTATTGTAACTACACATGTGAATCATTTTCCTTCAATGCAAGGTGGGCTACACACTTTGAGCCGACCCATATAGCATAGAGACTGTATGAGCATGAGAAACCTTGGGGTTGTATTAAAGATCTGGATGATGAGTATCAGTGTTCGAGAAAGATATGGATTTAGATGGAGCTCCAACCCAGGATCAAAATAAAGAAGGGTTCGTCGTAATGAAGCAAACATTGTCTTTATGCCTGTCATTAGTTTTCACAACCGAATTTCATTCCGTTGATACGTATAAAAAGTTAAACATTCGGACCTAGTAATGGTTCTCGCTAGTTTGAGTTTCTTTCAGTTTAGTGCATCTCTAGTCTCTCCTAGCAATTTTTAGGGACTACAATGAAGTCTGGAAAAAATCTGGATGTCAATGCAGATGATGAGTTGATGACACAGATACACAATGAGACTAATTGTATCAATCAAACATTATGATAAAACACAAAGTGTGAAATATAAAAGCTGAGAAAGGCCCCCAAAAGCATCTCTGTTACCAGCAATCCCTTTCCCTTGCTCCCTCCATCATTCTTATCTTGAGCAACTGAGCCACTGCCAGTAGAATTCCCTGTAAAATAAACCAGATTCTTAAAATAAATGCCTACGCCCCGTTCGATAACCATTTCGTTCTATCAGATTCAACAAAAGTATAGATTATGCAGAAGGAGGAGAGAGTTGATTTGTTACCACTGGATACTGGGCTAGTACCATTGACAGCTGCAGTCTTGTTTGCGTATCCTCTGAACATCTTCGCGTCTGGCGAGCTTGGTGCCAAATGCAAGAGATCTGAACGCATTGGAAGCAATTAAGGCTACATATATGTGTCTAGAATTCAAGCAACTTGCTACTTTTTTTTTGTGGTAACAAGTAACAACTTACCGACGCATTGAGAGACGTTGACAGGCACATGACAAGAGCTAGGAAGGTTCAATGCAAGAGTGGCATTGATCTTGAGACCAAGCTTAGGATCGTCGCGGTCCTTGATTAAGACACAGAGGCACTTCTTGCTCTTGAGCTCTACTTCTTTCAAACCAGTGCAACAATCCAGGGTTGGAGTTTTGGCTTGACCGCCAACATAGGGAAGACAAGGGACAAGCCCAACTAGCTGGTCTGCACATTCTGCCCTGTCCTGGTCTATGTCTGAGCTCCCAAAACTAACCAGAAATATCAACAACACCAAGAAGATGCTTGAGAAACCCACACTTGCTGCCTTCTTCATCGTTATGCAGAAAAAAGTGGAGGGCTTTTTGGTTTCTTGTGCGTTTTCTTGGCTGCCCTTTGATATGTATAGTTGAGTGGAGTCTTCTTTTTGGAGTGGGGGGATTTAAAAATTAGTTGGGTGGTGGAGATGCAATAATTAAGGTACCTTATATAGTAAAACTAGTCTCAATGAAGCCTTCACATGTAAGGATATCAACAACTAACCAGAAATATCAACAACACCAAGAAGATGCTTGAGAAACCCACACTTGCTGCCTTCTTCATCGTTATGCAGAAAAAAGTGGAGGGCTTTTTGGTTTCTTGTGCGTTTTCTTGGCTGCCCTTTGATATGTATAGTTGAGTGGAGTCTTCTTTTTGGAGTGGGGGGATTTAAAAATTAGTTGGGTGGTGGAGATGCAATAATTAAGGTACCTTATATAGTAAAACTAGTCTCAATGAAGCCTTCACATGTAAGGATATGTGTTTGGCCCTTAATTGCCTAGTAACATTGACAATGATGTGGGGAAAGAAATCAGATAAAAAGAATCTCAACATTTTCGTCACATCCTCCTTACTTCAACGTGATATTGTCCATTTTGGACCTGCGCTTTATTGAGCCCAACCCACATGGGTTCTCCCCTTACAGATTTGCTCTTGGGGGTATCTCTCCAAAATGCGTCGCATTGGATGGAGGCGTACCCACACATATAAGACGCATCCCTCAGGCGATGTGGGGATCTTACAATGCACCCCTCTTGGGGGCTTGGGGCTCACAATCAATTCCAATCGGAGTTGGACTCTGATACCAAATTGTCATACTCCGCTTCCTCCAACAGAATATTGTCTGCTTTGGGCTCAACGGGGGGTGAACCTAAAGCAGATAATATTTTGTTGGAGGAGGCGGGTGTGACAATTTTATTCATAAGTAATAATAAGATTACGATTAAATGATATTTTAGAATATTTATTTTGAATTTAAAACAAATAAGAAATATATTTACTTGTGGATAAATTTCTTCTTTTTTTTTCGAAATTTTTTCAAACGATCCCAAAAATCTTACAGCTCTTTCTTCTTCATTTTGACATTTGGATGGTTTTTTCTTCTCTTGATTGTCTTCTTTCTTATCAATTTTGAGCTGTTTTATTTTCTTTATTATTTTTCGTAAGATCTGATTTGATTGTGCCCTAATTTACACATAAAGCACAATAAGTAGAGCACTATAAGTCACATCTAAAACAATGGAAAAACAATGGACCAGTTTGAAGTTAGCAACAACCCCGCCTTTCTTAAAATAACGGAAAGAGAATCAAAGTAAACAGACACCCGTTTGGTAGTTCCCATTACATAATATTTGCCTTTTTTTTTTTTTGGACGTTGCTGAAAACAGCAAACAGACACAGACAAAAGAACTAAACAGCAAAGAAAGAGCAGAAAAGAGAGAAAAAGAGAAGTAGGCGATTAGCCAGCATTCAGGGGGGTGGTCATGTGGTGGAGGGGAAGGAAGCCCATCACTGATAAGCACGTGCCCTAAGGACGATGGAAGTCGGTCAAGCCATACTTGTAGATCAATATGAAATCATCGAGAAAATGTAGCTCTTAGATTACGGAGATTGTAATTTTTAGCTACAAGAAATGTTCATCACTTGTTAAATGATGATGAGATGTCTGAGTTGATAAACAAGAGGGTTCTTCACCTGTCCTGTGGCTATGTGTTTGTTTCTGTTGCAGCATCATTTTCAGAAGCAGAAGACAAAAACAAAAACAATAAAGACAGATACTCAAGATATGTCCTTATTTTGTTTCTACTCTCTATAGATAACCATTTTCTACCTAGTTTTTGGGAGCTCGTGACAATTTGGATCCAGTTTTTGGGTGCAACCCGTGACCATCTTCACTCATCCGTGATTAGATATTGCTTATCCTAAGGTTAGGCAGACTCCAAAAGAAATCTTTTACTCTTAATAATTAAAATAGAAAACTTGAAGACACAAGCCTTGCTCTATATGGGTAATGTTCTTTAGGAGGTGAACAATTAGGATCTTCCCCATGTGATTAATTCTTTAGCATTATTTAATACTTGAAGACACAAGGCTTGTTCTTTAGCATTATTTCTAATCCATTGGGGTCCAACTAGGCTATGTTTTTCGGTCTCTGATCTTTGGTTCGATACCTCAACATTTCTGTCGAGTCCTAATTAAAGCGCCCATATTTTTGGTATTTGGTTCGATACTTCACAATCTCTGTTGAGTCCTAATTAAAATGTTCATACTGTTGAAGATTCGGTAGTGTGAATTTCGATTTATCGAATAAGGATGAGCCTAAGAGGCTCTACCTATGAGAGTTACCGAATAAGGGTGAGTCTAATAGGTTCCGTAGCATTATGCATTATATATAAGGGTCATCAATAACATAAAATATAAAAAAGTGCCTTGTAGACGATTCCTCACAAATTTGAACACATAAGGGTCCCCAATAACCATATCTCCATTGGGGTAGTTATAATCATTTATTGTTTGACATGAAAGTATTGTCAACCTCGTAATAACTCACTTCCCTTCGTGAGAAGACATTAGAAACGACCACGAAATAAAAATCTTCCTATAAACAAATCAAAAGGAGCCACATATATGTTAATGTGTGATGTCACATTCTTAAATTAATTTTAGTTTTGTATGTGTCAAGATTATAAAACATCAATCAACTTCTTCGTACTATATCGCAATTCGATTATAAATTTGACTATTTTTGTATTTATCAAACCAACCTCAATTTCGTTACAAAATGTCGTGTGTCCAATGCAATTTATAGATTGCAACCACGTCCGTTTAATTCATTAATTATTTTATTTAATTAAGAAGTAAAATATCCCACAAAATAATAGCTCTTGGTTTTAAGTAGTTATTTGTTTGATACAATAATACACAGAAACAAGATTATACATAATAAATATCGACTTTGTTTTGTACGAGAATCAAATTCGATATTATTATCACATATTAAAGTGAGCAAAACCAAAAGAAGGCTTGGGCATTTTAGACGTTAAAAAAAACTCGCACCTTCATTTTATTTGTAAAATTTTGCTTAATTTTTTTGTTGTTGTAGATTTTGGCTTGACTCCTAGTGAATTAGTGTCGACCGCATTTTTTTAAAAATCTTATTTTTGCTTTGAATATTTACGTTTAAGTATGAAAAAGACTTATTTCTATTGTTGTAAACTTTTCACGATGTTTTATTATTTAAAGCATCTCTTCTATCTTCCGCAAATGAGACACGACGTCTCCTTCCTCATTACACATTCGGTCAACGCTCAGTGTAATTAACTCATATAATTACATATTAATCCGTTTAATAAATTGATAGATTACAGACTAACAGATTAATTTATATGTTGACTTTTATATTGACACTATACAAATCTGCCATGACACGACGTCTCCTTCCTCATTACACATTCGGTCAACGCTCACTGAAAATATTATGCATAATGGGAGAGTAGGGTGAACATTTTTGATACGATTCGAAACTCGCACAAAATTTATTCATGTCAATCCGCATGATTAAAATTTCAGATCATTTTTTTGACAACCCGTTATGACACGTTTAATAAACGGATAAGTTTCAGATCAACATGTTAACTCATATAATTACATATTAATCCATTTAATAAATTGATAGATTTCAAACTAACAGATTAATTTATATATTAACTTATATATTGACACAATACAAATCTGCCACGACACGATGCACCTGTTGCCAACCTGTGGAAAACTGACGACAGGCCGTCTGGATATAAATGCTGAGACCTTCAAACGACATGCCGCGGAAAATCATCTCCCAATTCCACGATTCTCTTCTCTAGAATCCGATATCGCTCTCCGGTTTCGACCTCCACAACTTCCGTAACCAAATCCAAATGCCTCGGACCAAAATCTCACCGAAACTCTGCAATGAAACCACAGTGATCAAATCGGCAATTATATCTCGACTCGTAGTCTTGACTCTAATCCTCCTATGGCGGACCGTCTTGAGCCCCTACGACACCTCCGCACCCATCAATCCCAGTTGCCTATCCGCTGACCCTTCACAACCTGATGTTGATCTACAACAACAAAACGTTCTGTTTCCTTCTCTGGGTTCAGCTATTGAGGCCAGCATTGTATGGGATAGCGTCTACTTTGTTCGAATTGCGCAATGTGGCTATGAGTACGAGCAGACCTACGCTTTCTTCCCTCTCCTTCCTCTTTGCATTGTATTGCTATCTCGCACAGGTTTGGCGCAGCTTATCAGTTTTCAATGATAGCATTTGGAAAATGTATTAGTTTGTTAATTCTTGGGCAATACCCAGTTAGCAATTTTTCAACTTGAAACATGCCCACTTGGTGTTTTACCTTTTTGGGTTTATTTTGAATTTGTGTTGTTTGGTGTTTCAGTTTTGGCGCCGTTGGTTCCAGTGATTGGGCAAAGAGCTGTATTGGGGTTATCCGGCTATGTGATCAACAACATTGGCTTTGTGTTCGCGGCTATTTATTTATACAGGTGAGCTGGTTAGGACTTTCGTAAATTCAATTCGAATCGGCATGTGCTTTATTTGAACTGTTACTATTTGGTGGCTTCAAGTGTGTTTTGTTCCCAACAATAGTTAGCTTTGCTTGCACCATGTTACAACCGAAAGCAAATACCATTCCTTTATGAGACCTTACTCTCTGGAAATAGATATTGATATTAGAAAAAAGAATGCAGAGATACTTCATGTTGAAGATCCAGAAAGGAAACTTTAGTTTTGAGCACCAAGTTGTGGCCGTGGCTATGAGTTAAAAGGTCCAAAATTGTGTACTTGCTTATGATATGCTATGTTGGGTTCACCATTGTAAATTTGTTTGGTCTAGGAAAGCGTTGACTTACCCCCCATTTTGCCCATCACCAGCTACTTAGTCACTGCTTCTTAATTGTACTGCCCTTAATAGTTTACATTGACATTTTTCTTGGTTTAAAAATTTTGATTTCTGTTCTTTCCCTTGCCACTTTAACAGGCTTTCAGTTGTTATTTTGAAGGACCATGAATCAGCAATGAGGGCTTCTATTTTGTTTTGCTTCAACCCAGCTTCCATATTTTATTCGTCAATGTAAGTTTTTTTCCTTTATTTCATTGATACATATGAAACTTGAATTTCACGCCCTATTTATGTATTTTCTACATGCAGATATTCTGAGACTTTATACGCCCTATTTTCAGTCGGAGGATTGTACCATCTAATATCTGGAAAAGGTGTTGCTGCTGTTCTTTGGTTCTTCCTATCTGGATTTTCAAGGTCCAATGGAATGCTTAATGCTGGTTATTTCTGCTTTCAGACTATGCATCAGACTTATGATGCTGTTTTCTTGAGAAAGCGTGCTTTTGTAGGTTTCAGTTTTTCCTTCTTTTCTCATTCTAAATTTATAAGCATGGAAGATTAAGGTTCAATCTTCTTATTATCAGTAATTTCTTTTTCCTACCTAGTTCCATGCAAACAGACATTCATTTTGCAAAATATACCACAGCTGTATACCATGTATCTGCCTTCAGAATTTTCTAGTAGAGAGTCAAGAAGGAATATGTCAATTATTGTGTGCAAAGCAAATTAAGCAATTTCTTGTTTTAGTCTTGTGAAGATGATTGCTTAGTAATCTCATTTCTATACCAGTTGGCATTGTGGGTTGTTATTGGTGGAGCTCTGCGTTGTATATGTGTTTTTCTTCCTTTTGTTGCATTTCAAGCATATGGATACAACAATATCTGTCGTGGACGTCTTCCAAATGATATGAGTCCCTGGTGCAAAGCAAGAGTACCTATGCTGTACAACTACATTCAAAGCCATTATTGGTATTTTTTTAGCTACCAATGCTTGATCTCAGGCTGTTACTTTTTATTTTCTTCTTTAGCTATGGAAGTGGAAAGAATTATTTTTACAAATCCTCTACTTATGTTGATGATTACCTTGATGCCAGGGGTGTAGGTTTCTTGAGATACTTCCAAGTTAAACAATTACCAAACTTTCTGCTGGCATCACCAATATTATCTCTTGCACTTTGCTCAATTGTCCACTATGCGAAGTCAAAGCCTGAAAATTTCTTCTCTTTGGGGTTCCATGCTCCGCCTGCGGATAAAGATTCTGCTCCTGTTCTCTTTTTTATGGCAGAAAGCTCTTTCAGCAGTCCAGGTATTACTGTTTGACAGGCACCTGTTTGTGAATTAGCAGTTGACATATTACTACTGTCATTGGCTTGAGTAATCTAATACCTAAGTGTGATATATTTTTAGCCTATTTTGTTGATGTATTTATGTGAAGGCAGTAGCATATTAGCCTAATTTTGAAGCATGCCCATGGGATTGATTCAGTTAGGATTACCTTCCACCTGTATTTTTGCTCCTAATCAATATGTGTTGGCACATCCGATTGTCATTTTATGCATGACCTAATCACTATTTGGTCATATTGTTTCTTCCATTTATGTTTTGTTTCAAGACCTGCATAATCAATCTTTAGAATGTAACAGAAAAACGCAATCTCAAAGCAAAGAAGCTAGTGGTCAAAGATGGTCCTGTTTTACTCCCAGAAGAATATAAAGTATCAGCAAAACAAGGATACTTGTCTGTTGCTGTACTTCCATGTATTTTTCATTTGGGATTTATGGCAGCCACAGCATTTTTTGTCATGCATGTGCAGGTTTGGTTTAGTTCCTCTTGAAATTCCCTACTTTGTTAGAGATTATTAAGTCAAAAATATTTGAGAGATGAAAATGCCAGCTTTATGAAATGATGGTTACCATTAAATCTGTACGATTGGATCATTATAGTTCGTGTGAAATATAGCGTATGGTTGATTTAAGCCGCGTTTGCCTTTATCTGCTTGTATTAAAACAGAAGAAAGAAACGGATTGAATTGCCTATCATTGAAATCTGGATTTATTTTGCCTTTGAATGAAAAGAGCTTGCTAATGCGATTCAGTTGCTCGTTTTCCCTTCTGAATGAGAAAGCATTGCAGGGATGAAAAGCTTATGAAATGAATACTAAACCCATCATGTAAAGATTATTCATGTTGAAGTTTGATATTTTAAATACAGATGACTTGCCGAAAACCAAACTATGAATTCATTTCCAAATGTGGAAGCACCAAGATTAAAACTTTTTGCTTAGTAGGTAACACTGGAAAGCGCTCTTCTAAAAGATTGGTATAAGATGCTGCCTTGTGATCAGAATCCCATAGCAGACTAGCAATAACTTCTTTGGTTCTGACCTTGTTCACTATGATAACTTCTGAAGTTCTGTTCCTTCATATTTGACATGTTGCTACTCGTTTCTTGTTTGGTTTTGACCTTGTTTGCTATTCATTTTAACTTTTGATCCTTCATATTTGACAGGTTGCTACTCGTTTCTTATCTTTCAGCCCACCTCTCTACTGGTTTGTCTCATATATAACGAAATCTCCTGGCAGTGATAAGAGATGGGGATATATAGTTTGGGCATACTCTGCCGCCTACATTCTTCTAGGAAGTTTGCTCTTTTCAAACTTCTATCCTTTCACTTGATAGAGTTCGGCAATGAGTCGCAGCTGAGAATCTCTCTTCAAGGGTTTGCGCCGTCTCCCAGCCCCGACTGAATTTTCATACCGAAGGAGCTATTATGAATATTCCCCATTCCTATTCTTGGGAAGTTCCACTGCTAGCTTTGGCTGCTTGCTTCTGTGTATAAGACAGTTGGATCACCTGAAATAGTTTTGGAGATGATAAATAGTTGTCACTTGCTTCCTTTTTGTACCCTTTCTTTCCCATGCTATATATAGGTGAGTTTTCTTTCTTTGTATTAACCTTGAGATGTGTATCAAGATTTTGCCCTCTTTCTATAAATTATGGAGAAGCTACTATTCCTGCATCCCTGTTGTCAAAAATCAGCCTTATATTTATACTAGAAGATTTTGAAACGTGACTTTTGACGGAAAGTTAGATAAAATGTTGATTACAACTTTACAAGGAAAATTTATCACAAAAATACAAATAATTAAAATTCAATGAAAAATAGTTTTATTTTATAACATTAAAATATTATTTCTAACCAAGCTGAGGCACTCTTCTTCGACTTAAAAACAATGATATTATTATTGATCCCATCATTGCCATTTAGCTTATAATGGATCAAGTTGGAGAGTTTAATGAGACTAGCCATGTTAAGTCTCCACTGGTACAATCGGTCTCATCTCCCTTGATAGGGAGCAATGTTAACCACGGCTGGAGTCGACCTCTTATTGGTTTTGTGAAGGTAAATTGTGATGACACTTTTTGCAAAGAGGTTCGCCAGGGGGCTTATGGTTGGGTACGCAGATCCTCCTTTGGAGTTTCATTGATGTAGGTGGAGGTGGTGGCCTCCCTTGTAACACTGCCTTGTAGGGGGAAACTTATGCCCTTTGGACAGTTATGATTGTATGAAGGTAATCCTTGAGATAGATTCCAAATGCTTGGTGCAATATATTACGATAGAGGTGGAGTGGTTGCCAATATTAAAAGAGTTCTCTTTAATATTCTGACGATGTAGGCTCTGTTGGAGTGCGTCAAGTTTTGGTTTACTTCTCGAAAGCATAATATTGCAGCTCATGAAATTGTTATTTTTTGTAAACATTCTATGCATTATTTTAAATGGGAAAATTTTGAGGCTTAATCATTATTTGATATCTTAGCTAAGAAGTTAAACATTTTGATTCGTTTTTCTTTTATTTGATTAAAAAAAAACACTGAACCAAAAGTCTCTATGTATTATCGAAATAAGTGTAGCGGTTTGATTTGATTTTCTTAGTAACTTATAATATATATATATACACACATATATATTATATAAGAAAAATAGAATTAGATTTTTCTTCTAAACTTTATCTATTTCAAGAAAAAAAAAAATTGTTTACGTCGCCAGAAAAAGTAAAGGGGTGGGATCTGCGTGAGCTGGGTTCGTGGTAAAGTCACGCAAAAAAGATTCGAATTACCCAATAGGCCCCGTCTTCTCGACTCTAATTGAACTGAACTGTATTATCTCCATGAAAACAAAGTTTTGTGCTTTCTTCCATTACTAGGAGAGAGAGCGGGAGACTTATCGGAAGAGCAGAGTATTGCTAATTGGGTTGCTGCCAAAGTTCTAGACGACGCAACCTTCTGATCTTCTCCTTTTGCAGGTAATCTCTTTCCCTCTTTATCTCTCTGTATCTCTTATTATCTGTATGCCTGTGTATGTGTAGTTTTCTATGTATATTTTGAGGTAGGTAGGGTATTTTATTGTCTATTCGGTTAAAAAAGTTCTTTGGATTAAGTTCATCCTTTTGCAGTTCGCTTCGAGGCATGATTTTGAGAATTTGAAATGAAAGTTCTGTAATTTCGGTTGTATATTGCCTAACTAGTGCTTAAATTTACTTTTCGGGTAGTGTTGTGTTGCCAGTTTAGTAAAATAGTGAAATTTAGTTTGGAAATGAGAAAAACTGAAACAGCTGTAATTGAATAATGTGCTTTTCATATCAACATTCAAGTGAATTCTTTAGATTAAAACTCGTCAGCATTGACTGAAATCTTATATGTTTAGTTTTTCATGCCCATGGAATTCGAGAACAGGATGACTGCAAAGGTTGACGCTGCTTCTGCAGTTGAACCTGGCACTGTTGAGATGTCTGGGAAAACTATTTCATCTGCATCATCAACTGGTACACAAAAGGTCTCCATGTTTGCTGCTAAGTCTGGATTTGTTATTCCAAAAAACAAGCTGTCAGGTTCACTTGTACCCATCTTTCGCGGAAGTAAAAACCAAGGAGCTGGCAAGGCAGCTAGTGGAGAAAGTAAGAAACAGATTCGTAGAAAAACAAAATGGGGCCCCGATTTGACCCAAGATGATTCTGTGAAGAAGGGAAGAGCATTAGCTTATCAGGTACTGTCGAAATTGTTTGCAAGTTGTGTTCTTGTCATCTTTCTTCTGATTCCATGTTATTTCATTGTTCTATTCTATGACCAAAATGTGTTTTAAAATTGATGTATCCTTTTTCTACTTACCTTTTTTATGTTTGTAAAATGCCAAAGTTCTCTAATTCTCTGTTCCTATCCCCATATATTTAAGAGTTTCAAATTTATGGTTTGGAGGAATTTGTAGCCCCAGTTATGGGAGTAATAAATATTGATCAGCTAGTGGAAATTCATGTTTTCCCTTTTTCATTGGGTAATAAATGCTAGTCGGTGTCTTCTGTGTGATTGGTTCACATGGAAACCTCCCATTCCAGGTGCCACTAAGTGATATTACTACCTGTTTGGTGGTACAAATTTTGAGCAGACTCGGGTGGATCAAATTACAAAAAAGCTAGAATCAGGAATGTTAGAGGTTGAGAATGACGAGCACATACCATCAGCACCTCAAGTTACAGACCAGAAATCATCTAGACATGAAACTGACATCAAGGTAGGGTCGATTTTTCATTTTCCTTTACAGTTGCCTCTTATTTTACTCTGATTGATTTCTTTGGTACTCTCTGTTTCCACACTGAACGATGTTTGAATCCTAAAGAACTGATAATAATATCCGTCGATGTAGGATGTAGAACAGTTGCAACTTGAAAAGCGTGAAGCCATCGGTATTTTTGGCAGCTTTTTAGATTATACCTTCCTATTTTTTTATATTGTGCATTTCTTGATAATTATTCTTGTTCACAATATTCAGGTGAAATATTAAAGTTAAACCCAAGCTACAAGGCCCCCTCTGGTTATAAACCTTTGTTGAAAGAGGCTAAAGTTCCTATTCCTGTAAGTTTGTCTTCTTGTTCTGCCATTCGCTACAAAACCTTTATAAATGAACTGTTTCTTTAAGTTGTAAGCAAACTGCCGAGAGGGTATACATAATTCCATCAAGGTGCTAATAGGTGCTGCCAGTGATAGTTGTACTAAATAAAAATAGAACTTACTAGGAGAGAACCATGTATTTTGAATTTTAATCTGCACACATAAGCAATGTGTGATCATATTTGTTCTTTTCTTTTTATTTAATGAGAAAAGAAGAACCCTTTTTATTTATTTTTATAATGATGTAGAGCAAGGCTACTACAATGATAAAGTTTGAACCTTGAAGTTGGTTGGGCGTACTTAGTCAACAATGGGTCACAAAGTACTAAAAGAATTAGAAACAAATGGTTAAGATTATGGGGAAATGATTATCCGTCTTAAATTGATATGTGATCGTATGTGGAGTTTAAGCTATATCGTAAAGAAAAAGTTCAAATAACTACAAATAAGCTTTGTGGAATAGAGCTGAATTTTTGTTGTTTCATTGGTTGATCTGCACAGTAGTGACCCTTTTCTTATCCTAGACCCTTCCTCACCGTTTCCCTTATACTGCATTAGGAGTCAAATTCAGGTGGTCTCTCTTAGTAATTGGAATATGTACAGATGACCCCAAAAACTGGTAATCAGTTGGTGCTGATGGTACGATTTCCCAGCAGTCAGCACGTTACGCCTAACACAGTAAATATAGCATTTCCATGTGGGCTAGTACTTCAGACCCCAGATTGGCTGCCAAATTTTTACCCTGCATTAACTTGCATTGCAGGAGCTACATCCATTCAATGCTCTTTCTTAGGAACTTCTGGAATGAGTGGGACATGTCATTGTCTGACATATACTGCCTCTGGCTAGAACTATTTTATTGCTAAGGATTGCAATGGGTTGCTATGCTTATTAACCTTTGCTTTTAAATTTTTGTTTTCTTTTTGAGGCCAATGCGGGCAGAGGGTTTAAAGACATCAGCATATATTGTCCAAATTTCATTATTTGCTGAGTCAACTAGTATTAAATTCCGATGTTTAAATGCGGTTTAATGCTTTTCAGGTGAAAGAATATCCTAGCTACAATTTTGTTGGTCTAATATATGGTCCTGGAAGTGATAATAAGAAGCAATTAGAGCAGGTAAGAAGATTTTAGTAATGCTTGTGAGGGTTATGCCAAACACTTACCGATTACCATGTTCATATTCTGATGATCTTTGTCTTGCCTGTATTTTCTGTCATTTTTTAATCAATCAATGTAACTAAGGAAACTGGAGCCAAGATTCAAGTCTATGGTATGAAAGCAGGGACAGGAAACAAGGTAATTACAATAATGAATCAATATCAAGATAATTTCAGAATTGTCAACAACAATTTATCCATTTTCATAATTTCTTAAATTTAACAACTATCATGGACTGGTTGCATGAAAGATGTAACATAATGCACATAAGAGTATTGATGTTTCCCCTTTCTTATTCTTCAACTTCTATGCAGGCTGAAATAATACCGTCTGATGGGTGTGAAATCCAGGGTGAATATGAAAAGTTATACGCTCATATATCCGCTGACACATTTGAGAAAGTAGATGCAGCGGTTGCTGTAATTGAACTGCTAGTCACCACTGTATCAGTGAGTTTCATTATCTCTTCACTATGATAGTAGCTTTACATAGACTAACTTTCTATTGTTGTTGTTTCTTACTATCATTACTTCATATAGGGAAATTTGTCAGCGGTTGGCAAAGCAGTTGCTTCAGCCTCTGATGATAATGCTTATGTTCCGAGTCAGGGCCTGGACACTACCACTCCTAGTATGGTATCTACTTCTGTGGTAAACCAGGGAATGGTGCAACCAGGGGCACCAAATTTGCAGTTTCAGTATCCTGGTCCTTGTTTCTCGACTGGCCCATCTTCCACTCCAATGAATATACATGGCTTCTCTCCCATGAATTCTTTAAGACCAATTCTCAACAACCCTTCCTACCTATCAACATCATCTTTTATTTCTTCAAACATGCCTTCGTTATTTGGGCCTCCACCAGGTCTTTTTTCCTCTAGAGAACACCCACCACCACCAGGTCCTGTTGCTCCACCAAGAAATTTCTCTATGATGGCTTCCCAACCTTCATCTGCTCAAGCTAATATTTCAGCTCCAATTTCATTCATCGGAAACCGGGCCCCACCAATAGGCCCTTCCTCTATCATGGGTCCATTTTCGCCTGCATTTCCTCAACATGTGCCTAATCACCCTGCTTCATTACTACCTGCTGGGAGCTCTTCTGGATGGTCACCAAGTGGAGCACCTTCTCCACAACTAGGTCTTGCATCCATGCCACAACTTTCAAATACATCAATGAACAATATGAATTCTTCTGTACCCTTCCCGCCTCAGCCTTCCCTTCCTTCCATTCCACGGCCTCAAGTGGGCCTCCCTTCAACAGGACCAGTTACATCTCTAGCCCCACCTCTCCAACCAAGAGTGCCAACTTCTGGTTCTGGAAGTGTTCCAAATTTCATTCCCCTAAAACCACCAACGATGACACCCCCCATCCCTGGTGATTTCACTTTTCAACCTCACCGACCACAGAATCCATCTTTCCAAACAGTTTCCCAGCCAAGCAGCCACTTTTCAGCTCATAATGCTTCTCCTGCTAGACCAATGGTGCCACCTCAGGCACCGACTTTCCAATTGCCTGGGAACAATATGACTCCTCAGCTGGGCAGTCAGGTGTTTTCGAGGCCACAGGTTGGTGACCATATGGGTCAACCTCCAGCTCACACATCTGCTGTTCCCTTTCCCAGAAATTCAACTGCCATGCCAGAGAATCAACTACTGAGGATGCCACACCTGCAAATGAGACCCAGGAACTTCAATCCAGCTCACCAAATGTCCAATTTGCCCGGCGCTCTGCCTCCAAGGCCAGTAAATCACATTCAGATTCAACAAAGTTATCCTGCTCACCCAGCTCGTCCTGAGACCCCACGGCCTCCAAATCAACAGTTCAGCAACAATCCTGCGTTTGCCTCTGGCATATCAGCCCCTAGTCCTAGAGGACAGCAACTCTATGATCCATTCGCACCCACTACCAACTCAACAGCGGGGAGGTAATCCATGATATACGGGAAAGCAAGAGAATGAGCTTTTGATTTCCCCTGGCTTGAGTAAAGCAATATAGGATTTAGTGAAACAAATAACCAAAGAATTTAGTTTTTCTAGTCTTTAAAGGTCATAACATGTTCCTACTGTAATCTAATTTCTGACCAGACAACTTCCTTACATGCATATCACTTGTTTTACTAGACATTTTTTGCTTCCTTTTCCTTATCATCTTATGTCCTGGTGCTAAATTTCAAAGACAAATTATATTGCATTAGCTGTTATCTTACTTGATGTACAAGTAAAATGTTAGATTTTTCATGTATGAATCAGAACTTGGATTTTTCATGCATGAATCAAAACTTAGATTGTTCAGTTTGCAACGTAGCTGCTATCAATCGGTGGCGTGCCGCTGTTGTTTTACTATGTTGGTTTAGTAAAACAAGCGATGAAGAGAAAGAAAACTTGAAAACCACTCAGAATATTTTTCAATTTTTTGTTTTGTGACAATTTTACTAGCCTAATAATGTACCTATATGTTTCTCTGAAGTGTGGGTATGTAGGAGAAAAAAAATTGGTATTCTCATTATACATGAGTTCTCTACGTTCACTAACATATAAAAAAATAAAAAATAGGTTGAGTTTCGCTTCCAAATTGGGTATCAAATACTCCCAAACGAAGTGCAAATCCCCCAAGCTAGATATCAAATCAAACTAGTGGGGTTGTTAATCTGATACGCACATCCTTTATAAGTAAAGGTGTTGTTACTTTTCATTTATGTACCCTTTACCCATATTTCTTCTACATTCCTGCCACTATCTTGTTCTCAAATTTTTCCATCATTTATTTTTCTCCTATACTTATCTTTAACATAAAAAAATTATTTTTTAAAAAAAGTAATTACGCATGCAATTTTATGTCAACATTAAGATTAGAGATGATTTTTTAATACAAATTTTGGGTGAATTAAACTTATATGCTAAAATCGAAAGAAAAAAAATCAACGATATAAGTGAAAATTTATTAATAAAGACAAAAAATATATATATACCAAGTTAGGGGAAGTGATGATTCTACCCTTCAAATGTATCTCTACATATAAATAAAAATTTGATAGAAAAAAAAATACAATATAATAATTATGAATCAACAAGCAATACAAATACAAATATTACTATCTAAGATCTAATTATATTAATTTTATTTAGGATGTTACGCTTGGATGGTATAAATTAAAATCTTAGAAAGGCTTCTAGCCCTTAACTGGGCCCCGTCCCTGACTAAGATCATGTAATGGCTTCCCTAAACCCCCAAACCCCCAAACCCCTAAACCCCTAAACCCCTAACCCTAACCCCTAAACCCCTAAACCTCTAAACCCCTCACCCCGGAACCCGGAGAGCCCCTGGAACCCCCGGAGCCAATTTGGCTGTTTAATTTACTTGTTGCTGATGCAAAACTCTCTATTCGTATATTCATATTGTTTAGCAATATATATAATTTTATATTACTCTTTTATTAGGGAAAATTACGTTTGTTTCAAACCCTAAATCCTTTGTGAGTTGTAACGTAGCTTAAAAGTAATAAGACAGAGAAAAACGTATTGCAAAAATCATGAAAGATGTTACCCTAGAAATGTATTCATTTTCTTCACAAAAAGGATTCAAGAAGTTTTAAAATACTGAAATAGAATTGCTCATGGATCATCTTCCAGTATAAGGGAAATTTCATGGTGGCATAATGTTGTTGAGTTTATGTCTCCTTAGTGGATTATTAATGCATTGGAATCTTAATGCATGAGATTTATGTATTGGGAGATTTATGTATTGAGAATAAATACATGATGTTGTTCATTCATGGTGGAACATTGAAGAAGAAGATTGATGTGGAAACTTTATGAAAGAGAATTAATTGAAGAAGGTTCATGATTGAATGGACTTAAATGAAGGGATCTAGAGACTTTCTTAAATACTATATAAGGAGGAAATTTTGGTCACATTTGGAAATCAAGAAGAACACATCACAAGTGAGTAAGTGAGAGTAACTATAAAAGCCTTCGGGTATAGAAGCAATGTGAGTTGTAAGTATTTCAAAAGTGTGCATAGCTCTTGAGGTAGAGTGATCTTCTAGGTTGAGATAGGGTGTACAAGAAGTATCCTATTGGATACAAGGGCTAGGGTTGGGTATACACTTAAGTGGTGTATTCTCTCATAGTGAAGGTGAAAACTCTCTAAGGACGTGGGCATGTTCTTTGGCCGAACCTCGTTAAATCTGTAGTGTTCTTGACTTATTTATTTCCTTTCTTCCATATTTATTTCCAGTACTTGCATTACAGAGGATTAATTTCCTAACAAGTGATATTAGAGCTCTGACTTATCGATCGTGGGCAGTTTGTCATGACAAGTTCTAGCGTTTCACATTTCAAGGTGGAGCAGTCTGATGGAAAAGGAAATTTCACCCTATAGCAAAGGAGGGCAAAGGACATATATCCTAGTTGAACAAGGCCTTACAAGACCGTTGAAGGGAAATGATGCGAAGCTGGAGAAAATGTTAGATGAAGATTGGGAAGAGTTGGAGTCTAAGTGTGTCAGCACTATTACACTTTATATTGCTGACAATCTTATAAATAATGTTAATGATTTAGATTCCGCGCCCGAGCTTTGGGAGAAAATGGAGAAGCTTCATCTTGGAAAAGACTTGCAGACGAAGCTAAATTTAAATCGGGATCTCTACAAGCTCAAGATGGGAGAATAGGAGAATGTGAGAATCTTATGGAGCACATGAACGTGGTCAAGGGATTGGTAAATCAACTATTAAGAGTTGAGGTTAAAATTAAGAAAGAATATCAAGCCCTTTTACTTCTTACCTCGCTTCCTGATTCATATGAAAATATTGTTACTATAATTGTGTATGGTAAGGATACATTGAAGATGGAGAAGGTAAAATCGACTCTCTTATCACATGAGAAGAAAAGGAAAGTTGATGATTCTCAAGGTTCCGTCTTTATTGCTCATGAACAAAATCATAAGGGAAGGTCAACTGTTAGGGGATTTAGTGATCATAACATGTCTAAATCCAGAGGCATGGGAAAAGGCAAGCAATGCTACAAGTGTAAGGAGTTGGGACACATAAAGTCGGATTGTCTATTGATGAAAGAGAAGGATGATAATGGCTCAGATTGCTCCTTGACTGGCGTAGCGGAGATGTCTAGAGATTTTGGAGCACTTCTCACAGTCTCCAAAGGTAATTACACTTTTTCTCAAGATGATTGGATATTAGATAGCGGTTGTTCTCATCACATTTACTCTAGAAGATAATATTTTGATACGTTCCAAGAAATCCAAGGATTTGTAACTTAGGGCGTGGCACAAGACTTCGTGTCATGGGTACGGGAACTGTGAAGATCAAGATGTTCGATGGAGCAGTTCGTACATTGGGTGATATGGTGTATGCCCCAAAGTTCCAGAGAAATCTAATATCCTTGAGCGAACTAGACTCCAAGGGCTGCAAGGTTTCATCAGCAGGGGTGTTATGAAAGTTTCACATGGATGTATGGTCCTAATGAAGGGAGAAAAATGTAAAAGTATGTCCCGTCTGATTGGAAAAACCTAGACCTCGAAGGTTGTTGGGAAACAGCGTGCACGGGTGAACAGGTACCTGAAACAGGTCTCGTTTGCGGGCACAAAAAAGACGTTATCCACATGTTTCAAGGTTTTAGACGATGGTGAGAAGGAAAATCTTGCTAGGGAAAAGGTAAATTCGAGGTCCCTCTTCGAAGCCAACTGGTGATTGTTGACTTGGAGCAGCTGCACATAGCATTTGACATTTTGAATTAGGGGGAGCTAGGACCGTATGCAACTGATTCAGGGTATGTGTAGCTGGTACAAGAATAAGGTCAATGGAATTCTTATAGGTATATCAAGCGGTATCTCAACTTGAGATGGACTTCAGGAATTGAAGTGACGGTGCGACATTATCCACCTAAGTCGGCAGAGGGAGATTGTTGAGTTTATGCCTCCTTGGTGGATTATTAATGCATTAGAATCTTAATGCATGAGATTTATGTATTGAAAATAAATATATGGTGTTATTCATTCATGGTGGAACCTTGTAGAAGAAGATTGATATCGAAGCTTCATGAAAGAGAATTAATTGAAGAATGTTCATGATTGAATGGACTTAAATGAATGGATCTATAGACTTTCTTAAGCACTATATAAGGAGGAGATCTTGGCTACATTTGGCAATCAAGGAGAACACATCACAAGTGAGTGAGTGAGAGTAACTTTAAGTGTAGGACCCGTGTCCTGGATTGAACAGTGAACAATCCCACATTCCTGCGAGGGGAATGGTCTGGGAAGGGAATGGTGGTGTGTCTTAAATGTGTAAGCACACACCTATCTAGCACGAGGCCTCTCGTGGGTGCGCTCGCTTAGGACTGG
The DNA here is from genome assembly GCA_032719365.1 of Prinsepia uniflora. Lineage (NCBI taxonomy): Eukaryota > Viridiplantae > Streptophyta > Magnoliopsida > Rosales > Rosaceae > Prinsepia > Prinsepia uniflora. Next base: position 831,423 of record CM064873.1, read on the forward strand.
TCGTGAGGGTCCAAGTAGTGTGAGGTCCAGGGAACAAAACCCGTTGGGGATAATATTCTGTTAAATAGAGGGAGCTGATGTGCTACTCTGATCTAAACGAGGCTTTTTGGGAGCTCAGTGGCTTTGGGTTCGGTTGGAACTCCAAAGTTAAGCGAGTTGAGGTTGGTGCAATTCCATGATGGGTGACTCCCTGAAAAGTTGCACCGTGAGCTCCCAAAAACAAAACCGTGAGGGCGAGGAGGCCCAAAGCTGACAATATCGTGCTAGAGTCGAGTCCTGACCGAGAAGGGTCGGGTCCTGACACTAAGGTCTTCAGGTATATAAGTAAGGTGAGTTGTGAGTGTTTTAAGAGTGTGCATAACTCTTGGGGTAGAGTGATCTTCTAGGTTGAGAGATGGTGTACAAGGGGTATCCTATTGGATACAAGGGCTCGGGTTGAGTATAAACTTGTGTGGTATATTCTTGTACTTTGTATTCTCTCATAGTGAAAGTGAAAACTCTACGAGGACATAGACACGTTATTTGGCTGAATTTCGTTAAATCTGTTATGTTCTTGACTTCTTTATTTCATTTTTCCATCTTTATTTCATTTTTCCATCTTTATTTCTAGTACTTGCATGACAAAGGATTAATTTCCTAACAAATGCATGTGTACATCTTCACTTAGAGGACTAAATTTGGAGCTATTATGCATCTAACTTGCCTCCAAAGTTTTTAGTTTCATATCTTAAAATAACACGCCACCATTATCCATGCGCCATGCATAAGCAAGAACATACCTTTCAAGCAATGCAAATTATGAATTTCATGGAGAGTTCAATTTCTTTGGTTCAAAATGAACGTTGGCAACATGCTTAATACATACATGTCAGACAATAAAGAATGTTTTCAGTGATGGACGAGTGAGTAAGGCGCAAGACTCTGTACTTAAAAGGGGAATAACAGCTGCCGATATCCCCTGGTGGAGATGCAAAACAACCAACATGTATGATTGAGTTTGAAAGGGAGTTTTCATATATGAAGATGTCAATCTATAATGTAATTTTATAAAATACAAAGTCACAATTTCAGATAACCTAATTATTATATATGCACTAAGCTTAATGTGTGCCAAATAATTTGACGGTGCACCTAGTTCCACTCGTGTTTTCTCCTAAATTATTTCAAAGCTTACATGATTATAGTGCTTAATGATATATATATATATATATATAAAATATTGTCTGCATGCATGTTAATTAAGCACTATAATCATTATTGATAATCACTACATATATATAATCATTATTGATAAGCAACAATGACTTACAGCTAGGTGAATATATGCAAGTTTTAAGGGCGTTATTAGTTACCAGTATCACTCGTATTTGACACGTGCTTGGGACCATTAAGTGAGGTGCTCATGAAATGTCCATCGGCGTATATTTGTAAATTACCTTTCGATTTATCGAATTATTTTTTGTATCATTAAAATAGGAATCGTTTATTTTCTAAGTCATGATTTCAAGATTGATCATCATAAAAAATCAACAAAATTAAAAATTGTTTACTAATCATATATATCTATTAAATAGACGATTTATTCATTATTAAATTCGCGCCTTATTCCAAAGCAAGCTAGGTGATGAGTTACCTTATAGGTATATAGCCTACCCTACACACAGGCACATGTCATTCTTAAGGGTTGGAGTCTGCTACAGCTCACCCGAATTTGATGACCGAAAGGAAATTGACTTTTAATACTCGTTTATATAGCATACATTATTAATTTATTACAAACTTGGATAAGAAAAATAAGGAATTATTTTGAGATCGTTTGATATAAAATTGTCCAAGTAAGAGGAACTTATTGCAATTAAAATATTATATTATATTACATAATTATATGTGGTTTCTATGCATAAAATATGTATTTTAATCGGGTCTATTTTTTTAATCAATGAAATTCCATTATACTATCAAAATTTAATTAAAAAAATTCGTGTTAAAATATATGCCTACGCATGCATATATAAACATACTTAGTTACCACTCTGATTTTTTTTTTAACCTTTATTAATAAAACTTCTCATACTTTACGATAACATATTCAAAATTAAAAATTACGAGGAAGGCCTACCAATAAAATCATAATCCAATACCTAACAAAGGAAAGAAGAAGTAGAATAAAAATTTCCCCTATCCATTTGCTCCATCTAGAATTATTAATTAGTGGATGGATTTGAATTTTGATGGGCACATTAATTATATTATCAAAATCTTAAAACTCGAATGGTTGGAGGAGCTTTGCTTAATTACTCCTCAAACTCAAACACACACAAAGTTGGTATGTACAATTGAGTTACAAATATACTGTTAGTGTCAACGTGTCACAACGTACATCATCCTCGTTTTAATTAATATTTGTTTAATTAATTATACGATTATGGTAATACTATACGTAATTTTCCAACTGATGAGATATTAAGTTAGTGTCAAAGCTGATGTTGCTTGCATAAATTGCCTGACATTGTTTGATTCCACGGCAAGGAGTTATGGACGTACCGCCTATGTAGTTTCTACGACGAGTTTCTTTTTGGATGTCAAGTTTTAATAGTGAATATTAGTATGCGGTAATGATTATTTTGGAACTTCGAATTTGATTAATATTTTTTAGATAAGAAAGTAAAACATAATTAATATTGTTAAATTTTTTATTATATAGTTAAATGGGTCTTTACTTATGTTAGTGAGAACTTTAACATTACAGACCGATATCTCAAATTCGAATTTCGATGACAAAATAATGCACATATGACCTTATATGAATAGCCATAAAATTTATAGTATTTACAACACCATTGATTTTTTTTTTTTTTTTGTGACTGTTTGAGATAAGACCGGTATTTCAAGTTCGAGCCTCGATGGTAAAATAATGCACATATAGTCTTATATGAATAGCCATATAAATTAAAGTATTTACAACACCATTTTTTGTTTTTTTGTGGGCTTTTGAAACAAATGAATTCTTGTCAAGTGTCAATATTCATTCCCAAATTTTTGAGTGATGCGCTTAAATTAATATAGAAAAGAACCCAAAAAAAAATCCTCAAAATAGTGTCAAAATCAACAACATGATAAATAATACATTACAACAAAGCTAATCATGGTAAACCATACACTTCCTTTAAAATTAAAGAGAGATTTTTTATAATCAAAATCAAATGAAGAGTTTTTACAATTCAACATATAATTATAACTTCAATGGATATGACAAATTTTCATATTCACAATATATAGCAAAAGGATATATATATTGAATGCAAACCAAACATTTTGCCACACGAAGTTGTCCCCTGACCTCTACACACATAATAATACCTATAATTGAATCAATTACACCAACATTTTGGTTGGCTTAATCAATTAAAATGGTTTTATATATATCCCACCTAGCTAATTAATTTGTACACACATGCCAAATCACATCCTTCCACTTTTTCCTCTCTACCTTTCCATTTCTAGGGGCACAAAGGCTGTTTTTTCCATGTGATTAATAAAATTCTTTGATGATGAGTCTCCAAGCTTGATGATCTTCTTTTGGGATTCAACATCATCCCCTTCATCTTCTTCTCTTTGCCTTGTCAATGAAAAATACTCAACCTTTTCTCCATAAACCATAACCAAAACCAAGTAAAGGGACACCCCAAAAATCGATATTCCCACCAAGAACCAACTAAATTGAAGGTTCACTAAGGACTTAGCTCTATGAAGTGCCTCAACTCCATGGCACCTAACCACTCTGTGATCATCCTCCAGGTTCATGAAACAACCTTTGTACATCAAGTCAGGTGTCCAAAGCATAAACCCCATGACCATGAGCCAAACACCTTGGAAAAATATGCTCAGTGACCTCACAAAGCTGACCAAGAGACTCTTAGGGAAGCCAATTCCCATAAGCGTCGTGGTCATGGAAACAAAAACCACAAGCTGAAGAAGCATGTGGTATTGGCCTTCAGGTCCCATGTGATCAGCAGAGTGAAGGTGAAAGAGAAAAAGTTGCTGCCCAAAGGCTACGGCTGCAAGGAATTGAGTCAACCCGTGTTGGGCTTTGGGGCCTATTTTGTCGAGAATGATGGCAAACGCTGCATAGACCAAGAAAGCCAAGGAGATTGAAGCGTGCTCGAAGTTGTGGAGATGGTTGGATGGGATTTTTCCATCATCATCAAAGGGTTGGTGTTTCTCTGGGCTTATGAAGAGTTCCATGGCAATGGAGGCACATGAACCTCCCATGATTATGATCAGCTCCAAGTACTTGTACTTGGAGGTGGGAAACCATGGTGGAGCTATGTAGGTGTTGGGTTGGTGAAGATGGAGCCTGATGTGATTAAGGAGGTGCCATAATCCAATGAGAAGGAACCCAATTCCTGGTACAACATGCCCAACTAAAGTGCCCATTTGCAATGGTCCTTTTTTCTAATCACAAAATCCAACTTGGTTGAGAGAGAGAGAGAGAGAGAGAGAGAGAGATTATGTTTAAGTTGTAGTTGTTGTTTTAAGAGTAAAGGGAAAGAAAGGGATCAAGAGAGTGATTGGAGAAGGGTGGCAATTGAGGCTTTTAAGTTGAAGTTTTTAAGGGGTTAAACCGTTAAAGGAAAGAAAGGGAGGGAGGGAGTGATGGAGAAGGGTGGGAATTGAGAGTGGGGTTTTAAAGTTTTCAAGATCGATTTGGGGTTGAAATTCCAAGGAGTCCAAAGGGTTTAAGAATTTTTGAAGTACATGTTTGACGGCTTGACGAGTAAGATTAACATTTGTCGACCAATAACCCTATTCATTAAGTAAGGCTCCAAGCAGTGACATCAGGGCCAAGGTTCCCAGACTTCTAGAATGGAAGAGGCACACAGCTTTGGGCTTTCATTTTAATCAACATTTGAAATGACAATATTGTCCCTCTTTTAATTTGTAAAATTTTATGTGTTTTTTAGTCCATGATGAGAGACCGTAGAAAAAAAGAAAAAAGTCAATTAAGAAGGTAATGCTGCGGTAAAGAATGGCTACTGCATTCACTGTTGTGCTCACAGGTTTGGTCATATATCTTCCTTCTTGCACGAAACTAGGAAATTTCTTCACCTATTGACTATGTTGGCTTGGCATGATCCTGCCGGAAACAAGATGTAGAGATGTTATAAAATTACTTTGTTTGAGGGAGGGAAATGGTGAAAACAACATTCACTCAGTGGATAGAGACTATATCTATGTTAATGGAGGCAAAATATGCATGTTGATGGTGATCTTTTGTAACATTTCTTTTATAAAGCGATTTTATACGGCGTGCAAGATGCATTAGAATTTAAGAACGTATCAGTATCGAATTTTCGTCATATAAAAATGCAAATTTTTGTGACTTGAAAATTATTCATTCCCTCCGCTTATCTATATATTTGAATTTGTGACTTAAAAGTAAAGTTTTGAGTTTCATTTTAAACAAGATCTAAAGTCATAATTTTCTCTTATAATGTGAAGACTCGATATCACTAAACCAAATATAATATTGACCATTTTAACCCGAATTAGTAAAAATGATATAAAAAAATTTAAAAAAAAAACGAAGGGGAAGTGAATATGGAATAAAGTCAATGAGAAATTAATATGTGAATCAAATCTTTTAAAATAATTTCCCTAATCCATTTGCTAAATTTTATGCACTTTGCGTGTGCCATACCACTACCATACAATAAATTATTATAACTGTTGATGTCCAAAATAATTTTGATTTCTTCTTTCTTATCCTTTATATGAAGTTGGTGTTGGGCTTCTTTTCCCCTCAAAGAATAGGATATAATCCCTAACACCTCCAAACCAAGTAAGTTCTTTAAACTTTTGGGGTTATAGTGGATTAGGAATTTAGGATATTTGTAAAGAAATTTCCTAAATTTTGGTTCATTTAGGAAAATTTACATGCCTATGTAATGTACTTACCCAAATTTTATGTAATATAAATGGAATAATGCAAATATTAGGGTATTGATGTTATTACATAACATTGCCTTTGAATTATATATTTAAATTTAAATTTGTGTCCGTATAGGTTTATTAATATTAGTATTTGTGATCTCCGAAATATGTGTCGAACTACAATAACTATTATTTCATCCGTTAAATGAATTTAAAGCGGTATTAAGGAATATTAGTATTTGTGACCTCTGAAATATGTGTCGAACTACAATAACTATTAGGTTTTTATCCCAAGTGGTTTTTCCTAATAAAATTTTTTAACGAGGCAGCGACACAAGTTTTATCCTTCACTCTTCAATGAGGATATATGTACTTGCTAAAACAACACTTAATTAGTAGTAGGTTTTTTGTATTTTATTGCCCTTGTGAACCTATTCAGATCACAAATCTTTTTAAAATTTTGGTATTGTTCATGATGTGTTCATCGGTGGGCTCTTAATAGATTAAGTGTTTATTTGTACATTTCTATATGTTTTCAATAAAACGTTTTTTCCAACAAAAAAAAAATTACAATGACTGCTATTTCATAAATTAAATGAATATAAAGAGGTATTAAGGGTTTATGGGGTAGGAAAATTGACCAATTTAAAGGGAAGTTTGTTAATTGGCGAGTAAGTTTGTTAGAAATATAACTCTACTATTAATTTTGATGGAAACCATTAGAAAAATTGAAAGAAATGAGGAACCACTGCTTCTTTGAAATATAACGTCTCTTCAAACAATATTTTTCTTTTTTGAGAAACCACCAAAAATGCCCTTGAAATTTATTTAAATGTGAAATATTTTATAACCATGCTTATAAATTTGTGATAACTAATAAATAAAAAATATCATCAATTAAAGTATTTTGTAGAAAGAAAAAAATAGTTAGACCCCCACTAATATTAGATTTTGACTACGCCACTGCTTCTTAGTATCTATTACTTGAAGCTTTGATTTCTTAAGTCGTGGTTATTTTAGAGACTATTCTCTTGTTTAAGTTTATTTGTACTTAAAAATAAATATATGTTGCTGCTAATAAGATAGAATATTCTCTTATTTAAGTTTAAAATGCACTAAGAACACCTCGTGATAATAGACAAATCACACTCCTAATCGAAATTAGGGCTACCATTCGAATGCGGGACATCTCATAATATTAAATAACAAATGGGCCTACACTCGTTGTTTAAAGCACATCCCTGGACAGGCTTGCATTGTGTGCTCAGGTAAAATCAACGAGGCCAGTGCTTATGAGTGAGCATGCATGCAGGCCTCAATCTTCATTGGTACTAGGCCACAATTACTACTAAGACACTAAACCCTGAGCTTAATTATCACATTGGGCGAAATGAATGGCATCCCATAACGCATATTTTGAAAGGTCTATTTTTGAGGTTCCAATTGTGCAAGAAATCATGAGACCCCATGTGTCATTTTGCTTGTGATTTTTGGACTGTCCCCTTCTCTGATGCAGGCTTGCCGATTACCCGATGATTCACTCTCGTGCTTTCCATTCCAGGCTTTGCAGTTGTAGGGGGGAAAAGGAGCTACAAAAGTTCCTAGTGATTATGATCGGGACTGGTTTGTAAGTTTTTCATTCGCGTTATTCATGTTACTTATGTTTGAGAGCGTAACATTTACTCTATAGGCTCTTATTGAACTTCGTTATTAGTAATGGACAGGGCCGGCCATTATAGGGGGCAAGAGGGGCGTAAGCCCGGGCCCAAAATAATGGAGGGCCCAAAATTTTCAAATTTTTTTTATATTGAAAAAAAATAAAGGGTCTAAATTTTTCACAATTTTATTGAAAAAAAAATAAAGAGAAGAAGAATGAGTGACAGGACCCGCCCCGATCCCACAGGGACCACAAGGGGACGTGCCCTGCTCCCGTCTGACACCCAATAATTCATACCAATTTTAACCTCAAAACATTTAAAAGCATAAATAACCAAATTAAAGTCATACATAAAATCCGAATTAAACGAATGTCAGACAAGGGATATAATCCAAAATTACAAATTTGCGAGCACGACTCTAAAGTAATCCTGCGGGTACACCGCCCAGCAGGGGTTCAGGTACGCAGAAGTAGATCTATGCCTCAGCCTCTGGTTCCTCCTCTACCTCAGTTTCCCGACCTGGAGGGGTTATCAAAAACATTAAAGGGTGAGTGGACCGAAACTCAAGTTTATGAAATCGTTTGATAAGTAAAACGTATAATTTACCCCTCCGTTTTCCAAACATGCGTGCACCATAATTCCAAAATCATAAACCATATAATATGAACCATAAGGCATATAACAAAACCATAACCATAATTTTAGTTGCTGCACTATACACTCCAATCCCGACATCCCTGATGTCTGACGTCCCTGACGTCCAATAGGTCACAATCACAAGGCTACGCGTGCCACTCGGGTCTCAATTTTCCGAGTTCATTCCCCGAACCCCGTTCGGGTACAGCATCCCCGATGCTTAGCGTCATAGACGCTGGACGTACTAGACGTCCGTGACCTCTCCGGGGTACCTCGCCGGAGGAGACAATATAATATGGAAGGATCTATACAGTGCAGTAACAAATACATTTTATTGATATCCACATGCAAACATATATATACATAGGTAGACTCCGAACCAATCATTCAGTTTCATCGGACGGGTCTCAAGCCCAAATACCGTGAAACGTGCCATAACCATATTTTTCATATCATCAAAACCATCATTGTTTTAGCATGTGAATAAGTATAATAAAACCAGAAAACATTTATGCACACAAGGGTTTAAGAAAATGGCCCACTCACAGTACAATCCTGCTAGAAACCGAACGTATACCCTCGTCCTGGTACAAATGTACAATCCCTGTCAAGTCCAAGTATTCGTAAAGGTCAAATTAAACCCCCAACATTCAACCATGAAAGTCTAGGTCGAAACCGACCCGGGAAAGCCGCCCGAACGCGCTTTCCAAGGCAATAAACCTTATTTTGACCAACTTAAAGATCTCCGATCGACCCGAAACCACCGCCATTGGATCCGGATCGTCGAAACCTAAAGAATGGTGGTGGTCCCACCAAAAACACTGTTCACACGCGCCCCCACGCGCCGGTCAACGCGGCGGTCAACGGTGGAACAGTCCTGCTGACGTCATCGCTGACGTCACTGCTGACGTCAGCATGACGTCATGCTGACGTCATCTGACAGCTGTCAGGTCTGACATGTCAGACTCTGACAGGTGCCACGTGTCAACATCTGATTGGTCCACCTCACTGATCTGTCAGACCACGTGTCAGATCTGACATGTGCCACGTGTCAGCACGGCACTGGTCCACGTCACTGACATGTCAGTGACACGTGGCAGTCCCTGACTGGTCCACGTCACTGACATGTCAGTGCTGACTGTGCACTGACATGTGACACGTGTCGGCTCACGGTTGGTCCACGTCATCTGACAGACTGACAGGGTGCCACGTCAGCACCACTGTCATCAGACGGGTTGACCCGTTTTCCTGCAACTCGGGTCGATCAGACCCGCGATCGAGACCCGGTTGCCATTCCTTCATTTCTGGGTCATTTTCAGTCCTTTCAATTCCTAAATACTCGTCCTAGTCCCTAGATTGGTTCTATGTAATTAGAATTAGGTTTTAGGTCTAGGAGGTTACCTGAGACTCGACGGGAAGCTTGGTTGCCGGTTCTGGTAATCCTTCCCGGTGAGTCGACGGTTGTTCAGCCCTGGTCCTGGTTCCAAAATGGTCGTCAAGGTCACCTAGACGAGTCCTAACAACAACTCAATGATGTCAACGTCACAATCAGGTGTTTTGAAGCCGGGAAGGAAAATGGTTACCTACGGGTTTAACGTCCGAACGCCGCCGTGTCGCCGCCGTACACTGTCAGGGTCAGCTCCTTGCCGTCCAGTAGTCACGGTGGTCACAACCGCACGTTGGTTCCAGGCCTAGATCAAAGGTTGGGATGGTTTGGTGACTTGGGTTCCGCGGGTTTCCTTCACGGGTTTGGAAGGATGCCGCCGTGCAGGGTGGCCGTGGAGCGGTGGCCGGCGTCAGGGGTGTGGCTGCTGGTTGTCTGAGGTGTGGGGTTGAGTGGTGGTGGCTGATGGGCTGGTTCCAGGGAGAAATCGCACACACGGTTTAAGGGAATGAACACATGGGTGCATGAACTCATGGACTTTTAATACTGAATAGGAAAATGAATCAAGGGCCAGGATTAAATCTCAGAATGAGATCAAAGGCTGAGATCAAATCAAAGGATTTCAGATCTAAGGGCTGTAATTTAAAGCAGATTTAAATGATAATTAATCCAATAGTGGATCTGATCCAATCTAGCCAATGGGTGAGTGACACTTGTCACTCACCAGATGTCCTCCAATCAGATTTCCTGAATTTAATATTCGACACGAAAACCGAGACACGAACTTCCCGAATTCACGTTTCTGACCATAACTTCCTCGTACGAAGTCCGATTTCGGCGTGCCGCCTGTCTACGGACTCAGGACGTCGAGGCCTACCCAACGGTCCTTGAGTCAACTGAAAATTAGTTGTCAAAAGAAAAGTCAATCATTTTCCCCCGAGAGTCCAAATTACGGTAATGCCCCTGAACTTCCGATAGTCATAACTTTTACCCTGATCGTCCGAATTGGACGTGCCACCTGTCTATGAACTCGTGATGTCCCGAACTACGTCACGGTCATAGGTCAAGGTCCATTCAGTTCATCAATCAAAAAGTCAACATTTGACCATACCATTCACAGGGGTAAAATCGTCAAATCACACATTAAATTTCAATATGGAAATCCTCGAATTTCCGGGGTGTTACAACCTTCCCCCCTTAAGAAATTTCGTCCCGAAATTTCAAAGAAACAAATGAGGAAAATGTTCTCGCATCTGAGCCTCAGGCTCCCATGTGGCTTCTTCCACGTTCTGGTTTCTCCAGAGAATCTTCACGAGAGGGATCGTCTTCCGTCGTAGTACCTTGTCCTTCCGATCCAAGATCTGTACTGGTTGTTCTTCAAAGCTCAAATCCTCCCGTAGTTCGATAGGTTGTTCCCCAAGTACATGAGAAGCATCTCGTACGTACATCCGCAACATCGATACGTGGAAAACATCGTGAACTCTTGATAGTTCTGGGGGTAGTGCCAATCTGTATGCAACTCTGCCAATTCTCTCCACAATCTCATAAGGTCCGATAAAACGCGGACTCAGTTTCCCCCGTCGGCCAAAACGGATAATCCCTTTCCACGGAGACAACTTCAGGAAGACAAAATCTCCCACTTCAAACTCCAAGTCTCGAATCCGTCGGTCGGCATAACTCTTCTGGCGATCCTGTGCCACCTTCAATCTTTCCTTGATCACGCGAACAGTTTCCATGGTTAAGTCCATTATCTCCGGCCCTACAGCCGCTCGCTCCCCTACCTCCGTCCAGCAGATAGGTGTCCTGCACTGTCGGCCATACAGTGCCTCATAAGGTGCCATCCCGATGCTTGCCTGATAGCTGTTGTTGTAAGCGAATTCCATCAATGGCAAATGAGTATCCCAAGAGTCTTGAAACTGTAGTACACATGACCTCATCATGTCCTCCAGGGTTTGAATGGTTCTCTCAGACTGTCCATCGGTCTGTGGATGGAAAGCAGTACTGAAACGTAGGTTTGTTCCCAAAGTAGCTTGCAAACTCCGCCAGAACCTGGAAGTGAAACGCGGATCACGATCGGACACGATCGATTCCGGCGTACCATGCAATCGTATGATTTCCTTCACAAACAACTGAGCCAGTCGGTTAGGTTTATAGGTTTCCTGAACTGGCAGAAAATGGGCTGATTTGGTTAACCGATCCACGATCACCCATACTCCGTCCACTCCACTCTGAGTCCTCGGTAATTTAAAGACGAAGTCCATGGTGATGTGATCCCACTTCCACTCAGGAATCGGAAGTGGCTGCATAGCCCCATACGGTCTCTGCCGTTCCGCCTTAACCTGCTGACAGGTTAAGCATTTGCCCACGAACTCAGCAATATCCTTCTTCATTCCTGGCCACCAATAATGGTTCCGGAGGGTACGGTACATCTTTGTACCTCCCGGATGCATAGCATAGGCCGAACTATGGGCCTCCTCAAGTATCTCGGCCCGTAACTCTGCCACTGCAGGTACGCACAAACGGCCCAATTTCACCAGTGCTCCATCGTCCCGGATGGAAAAATCCTGTCTCCCATCTGCATCGACCTCAATTCTGTAAATACAGAGTATCGGATCCTGCAGTTGTGCTTCAATGATCCGATCAATCAGTACTGGTCGCACATGGAAGCTGGCCAACAAAGCTCCATGCTCGTCAGTACCCAAAATAACTCCCGCCTTCCGGAGTTCCACCAGCAAGGGAAGATACACCATCCCAAGGTGTGCAATAGTTCCTGCTGATTTCCTGCTGAGTGCATCCGCCACCACATTGGCCTTACCCGGATGGTACTCGATCGTACAGTCATAGTCCTTCAGTAGCTCCAACCATCTCCGTTGTCTCATGTTGAGCTCCTTCTGAGTGAATAAGTACTTAAGACTCTGGTGGTCGGTGTAAATCCGACACGTTGCGCCGAATAGATAATGTCTCCAGATTTTGAGAGCATGAACCACCGCCGCCAACTCCAAATCATGGGTAGGGTAGTTCAACTCATGAGTCTTCAGCTGCCGGGATGCATAGGCGATAACCTTGCCAGTTTGCATCAACACGCAGCCCAGACCTTGCAGTGAAGCATCACTGAAAACTACAAACTCTCCACTGTCGTCCGGCAATGCAAGGACAGGCGCAGTGGTCAATCGATCCTTCAACTCTTGAAAGCTCCGATCGCACTGCTCGTCCCAGATAAACTTTACTCCTTTCCGAGTCAGACGAGTCAATGGTGCAGCAATTTTGGAGAAACCCTCCACGAATCTCCGGTAGTAACCTGCTAATCCGACGAAACTCCGCACCTCGGTCACCGTTGTCGGTCTAGCCCAGTTGGTCACCGCTTCTGTTTTCTGGGGATCCACGCAAATCCCATCCGTCGATATCACGTGTCCCAGAAAACCAATACTGCTCAGCCAAAACTGACACTTGCTCAGCTTGGCATACAATTGTTCTTGTCTCAGTTTCTCCAAGACCAACCGTAGATGTTCTTCATGTGCACGGGCACTCCTCGAGTATACCAAAATATCATCGATGAACACAATCACGAACTTATCCAGGTAGGGTCGGAAGACCCGGTTCATCAGATCCATGAATGCTGCTGGAGCATTCGTCAAACCAAATGGCATAACAAGGAACTCGTAGTGCCCGTAACGGGTTCGAAAAGCAGTTTTCGGAATATCCTCCTCCGAAATCCTCAGTTGGTGATACCCAGATCGCAAATCAATTTTCGAGAAGCACTGAGCTCCCCGCAACTGGTCGAAAAGGTCATCAATCCTGGGTAGAGGATACTGGTTCCTCAATGTCACCTTGTTGAGTTGTCGATAATCAATACATAAACGGAGACTTCCTTCCTTCTTCTTCACGAACAACACCGGTGCTCCCCACAGTGAAGTGCTCGGTCGGACATATCCCAAATCTACCAACTCCTGCAATTGAGTCTTGAGTTCCCGTAACTCGGCCGGCGCCATCCGGTATGGTGCCTGGGATATAGGTCGGGTACCCGAGAGTAGTTCAATAGTAAACTCAATCTCCCGCGATGGTGGCAATCCAGGTAAGTCTTCCGGGAATACGTCCGGAAACTCACAGACCACCGGTATATCGTCGATGACCGGAGTATCGACCCGTTCCGACACGACATGCGCCAGATAACCCTGGCATCCCTTCCGTAGAAGTTTGGTAGCAGTAAGTGACGAAATCACTTCAGGAGGCGAACCATCACGTTCCCCCTGAAAGATAACTTCCGGCAAACCCGGGCTCCGCAAAATTACTTGCTTGCTACAGCAGTCGATGAGCGATCCGTGCTCCGACAGCCAATCCATCCCTAGGATTATATCGAAGTCGTGGATATCCAGAATAATTAAGTCTGCTGGTAAATCCACATCCTCAATTCTTACCGGGCACCTCCGAATCACCTGATTCACAAGGTACACGGTACCCATCGGGGTGCCAACACCCATTTCGCAATCTAAGGCTGATACCACACAATCAAGCAAACCAGCACAACTCTTCGAAATAAAAGAATGTGTAGCCCCCGCATCCATTAATACACGTACAAGAAAATTAAAGATATGTAGTGTACCTGTGACCACGCCTGGAGCAGTCCTCGCCTGCTGCTGGGTCATTGCAAACACTTGGGCCCTCGGCCCTCCGTTCCGTCCGCGCCCGCGCGCGCCACGTCCAGCACCACGGTCACCTCCCTGACCGCGACCTCCGTTAGTGTGGGACGCCGTGCTCTGCACCACACTCGAGCCCCCAGCGTCGTTGTTTTTGGACAACTGCGGACAATCGCAGGCATAGTGGCCTTCCTCTCCGCAAGCAAAACAAGTTACTGGCCTTGACCTGCCCGAATGCCCACCAGATGCACCACTCCAAGATGAGTGCTGCCCAGAATTGTGTCCAGATCCTCTGCCCTGAGAGCCTCCACGTCGACCCGACCAGCCACGACCCTTGAAGGATGAGGGTGCTCCCCTGTAGCTCCCTCCCCTGTTGTTCTTCCGGCCCGATGGCCCATGGTGTGGGCGATCCTGACGTCGCCCCTCCCCCGAAGGTTGTCGTGATTGGTGTGCCGCCAGACTGGCCTCGACACGCACCGCTGCGTCGACCATATCCCTCAGAGAAGCATGAGTGGTAGCAGTCACACTGGCCCGGATCTCCCCTCGGAGTCCAAGCTCAAACCGCTGGCATTTGTCCTCCTCCGTGCTTACGAATGAGGCAGCGAACCGGGAAAGTCTCCCGAATGTTTGCTCGTAGTCTGAAACAGACATGTCACCCTGCTCCAGCCGCAGGAATTCCGCCTCTCGCGCCGCGCGAAAGGATCGCGGGTAGTACTGGTCCAGAAACCTGGAACGAAAAGCTTCCCAGGTAGTGGTATGGACAGACCACCCGGACATTTCGAGTCCATGCCACCACTGGTAGGCTCCTCCCTCCAGTAAGAAGGCCGCCAGAGTCACTCGTTCGCCCGGAGGGCAGTGCATCACCGAGAAGATCATCTCCCACTTGGTGATCCAGTCGTGAGCATCCTCGGGGTTTGATCCCCTGCAGAAAGGAGTGGCTCCCAAACGTTGAGCCCTTTCGATGCTCGCGCATTCCATCTCTCTTTCTAGATCCTCGTCCGTTCGAGTGTGCGGAATTCTCCTAGGAGGCATAACCAACTGTCAAGAGGCATAGATCAGAAAACAATATTCTTAAAAGTCGAAAAGTAACTAGTACTAATCGCTAGTCTAGCATGCAGACCAATACCCTAGTACTGACCACAACCTAGTGCTCTGATACCAAGCTGACAGGACCCGCCCCGATCCCACAGGGACCACAAGGGGACGTGCCCTGCTCCCGTCTGACACCCAATAATTCATACCAATTTTAACCTCAAAACATTTAAAAGCATAAATAACCAAATTAAAGTCATACATAAAATCCGAATTAAACGAATGTCAGACAAGGGATATAATCCAAAATTACAAATTTGCGAGCACGACTCTAAAGTAATCCTGCGGGTACACCGCCCAGCAGGGGTTCAGGTACGCAGAAGTAGATCTATGCCTCAGCCTCTGGTTCCTCCTCTACCTCAGTTTCCCGACCTGGAGGGGTTATCAAAAACATTAAAGGGTGAGTGGACCGAAACTCAAGTTTATGAAATCGTTTGATAAGTAAAACGTATAATTTACCCCTCCGTTTTCCAAACATGCGTGCACCATAATTCCAAAATCATAAACCATATAATATGAACCATAAGGCATATAACAAAACCATAACCATAATTTTAGTTGCTGCACTATACACTCCAATCCCGACATCCCTGATGTCTGACGTCCCTGACGTCCAATAGGTCACAATCACAAGGCTACGCGTGCCACTCGGGTCTCAATTTTCCGAGTTCATTCCCCGAACCCCGTTCGGGTACAGCATCCCCGATGCTTAGCGTCATAGACGCTGGACGTACTAGACGTCCGTGACCTCTCCGGGGTACCTCGCCGGAGGAGACAATATAATATGGAAGGATCTATACAGTGCAGTAACAAATACATTTTATTGATATCCACATGCAAACATATATATACATAGGTAGACTCCGAACCAATCATTCAGTTTCATCGGACGGGTCTCAAGCCCAAATACCGTGAAACGTGCCATAACCATATTTTTCATATCATCAAAACCATCATTGTTTTAGCATGTGAATAAGTATAATAAAACCAGAAAACATTTATGCACACAAGGGTTTAAGAAAATGGCCCACTCACAGTACAATCCTGCTAGAAACCGAACGTATACCCTCGTCCTGGTACAAATGTACAATCCCTGTCAAGTCCAAGTATTCGTAAAGGTCAAATTAAACCCCCAACATTCAACCATGAAAGTCTAGGTCGAAACCGACCCGGGAAAGCCGCCCGAACGCGCTTTCCAAGGCAATAAACCTTATTTTGACCAACTTAAAGATCTTCGATCGACCCGAAACCACCGCCATTGGATCCGGATCGTCGAAACCTAAAGAATGGTGGTGGTCCCACCAAAAACACTGTTCACACGCGCCCCCACGCGCCGGTCAACGCGGCGGTCAACGGTGGAACAGTCCTGCTGACGTCATCGCTGACGTCACTGCTGACGTCAGCATGACGTCATGCTGACGTCATCTGACAGCTGTCAGGTCTGACATGTCAGACTCTGACAGGTGCCACGTGTCAACATCTGATTGGTCCACCTCACTGATCTGTCAGACCACGTGTCAGATCTGACATGTGCCACGTGTCAGCACGGCACTGGTCCACGTCACTGACATGTCAGTGACACGTGGCAGTCCCTGACTGGTCCACGTCACTGACATGTCAGTGCTGACTGTGCACTGACATGTGACACGTGTCGGCTCACGGTTGGTCCACGTCATCTGACAGACTGACAGGGTGCCACGTCAGCACCACTGTCATCAGACGGGTTGACCCGTTTTCCTGCAACTCGGGTCGATCAGACCCGCGATCGAGACCCGGTTGCCATTCCTTCATTTCTGGGTCATTTTCAGTCCTTTCAATTCCTAAATACTCGTCCTAGTCCCTAGATTGGTTCTATGTAATTAGAATTAGGTTTTAGGTCTAGGAGGTTACCTGAGACTCGACGGGAAGCTTGGTTGCCGGTTCTGGTAATCCTTCCCGGTGAGTCGACGGTTGTTCAGCCCTGGTCCTGGTTCCAAAATGGTCGTCAAGGTCACCTAGACGAGTCCTAACAACAACTCAATGATGTCAACGTCACAATCAGGTGTTTTGAAGCCGGGAAGGAAAATGGTTACCTACGGGTTTAACGTCCGAACGCCGCCGTGTCGCCGCCGTACACTGTCAGGGTCAGCTCCTTGCCGTCCAGTAGTCACGGTGGTCACAACCGCACGTTGGTTCCAGGCCTAGATCAAAGGTTGGGATGGTTTGGTGACTTGGGTTCCGCGGGTTTCCTTCACGGGTTTGGAAGGATGCCGCCGTGCAGGGTGGCCGTGGAGCGGTGGCCGGCGTCAGGGGTGTGGCTGCTGGTTGTCTGAGGTGTGGGGTTGAGTGGTGGTGGCTGATGGGCTGGTTCCAGGGAGAAATCGCACACACGGTTTAAGGGAATGAACACATGGGTGCATGAACTCATGGACTTTTAATACTGAATAGGAAAATGAATCAAGGGCCAGGATTAAATCTCAGAATGAGATCAAAGGCTGAGATCAAATCAAAGGATTTCAGATCTAAGGGCTGTAATTTAAAGCAGATTTAAATGATAATTAATCCAATAGTGGATCTGATCCAATCTAGCCAATGGGTGAGTGACACTTGTCACTCACCAGATGTCCTCCAATCAGATTTCCTGAATTTAATATTCGACACGAAAACCGAGACACGAACTTCCCGAATTCACGTTTCTGACCATAACTTCCTCGTACGAAGTCCGATTTCGGCGTGCCGCCTGTCTACGGACTCAGGACGTCGAGGCCTACCCAACGGTCCTTGAGTCAACTGAAAATTAGTTGTCAAAAGAAAAGTCAATCATTTTCCCCCGAGAGTCCAAATTACGGTAATGCCCCTGAACTTCCGATAGTCATAACTTTTACCCTGATCGTCCGAATTGGACGTGCCACCTGTCTATGAACTCGTGATGTCCCGAACTACGTCACGGTCATAGGTCAAGGTCCATTCAGTTCATCAATCAAAAAGTCAACATTTGACCATACCATTCACAGGGGTAAAATCGTCAAATCACACATTAAATTTCAATATGGAAATCCTCGAATTTCCGGGGTGTTACAATGAGAACATATCAAATTTGAGATGCGGAATGTCGACTGCGGTTCAATAAAGGGCCTTCTCAATCCGATTTCTTCCATAATGGTGGCATGAAGTCCAATGTTTCAATCAATTTGTGTTTCAATCCATTAATGTTTCAATCGATTTCTACTTCGTAGTCTCTCACTGTTGTTCTGACTTGTGTCTCACTCCGGTTCAAGTTTCAGACTCTATAGTTAAGTTTTATTTTTCCTTTTCGTCCTTTGATTTCCTTTGATCTTTCATATGCGGTCCGATGCATTTCTGATTTTTTCCTTTCCAAATTATGAGTTCTTTGGTCAAATTTCTATTAATTAATTGGGGTATTCCTTTCTTCATTCGATCACCTACGGAAGAGAAAATGAAGGAACTAAAATTTCGTTCAGATTGGTAATCTAGTCAAAGCACATAGGCTTTTTGATTCGTTGACTGAAAAGATTACTGTTATATGAGTAGCTTTGTTTTCTGAATATCAAATCACATAAATGCAAAGCTGTATTTGAACTCTTACGTGAATTAAGGGAAAATGAACCAATAATTCTTGATGCTGCAATTCTTATAAGTGTGCTTGGTGCTAGTGCAATACAAGCTACTCTGGATCCATAGAAGTAAATTGATGCCTACATTTTAAGGAAGATAATTAAGTCGAAAAGAAGTTGTTTAACAATTTGGTTGATATGTATTCATAATTTTTTTTTATTTTTAATAATTAAGTATATAAATTAAGGCCCATTTTTTACTCTTGCCCTAGGCCCCTGTACGTTTGGACCGGCACTGGTAATGGACGTTTTTGAATTATGCATAAATGTGCCTTAACTGTCTTTTTTGTTAAAATTCTTAACTATTTCGATTAAAAATAAGGAAATATACATTTAGATATAGTTTAGAGACTTATGACCGGCCATGGCCTAGAGTTACAAGGGCGAACACACAGGCTTACGAACTAGGAGGGTTCAAATTTTTTAATTTGATTAAAGAATTTTTTTTTTTCAAATGCTTAAATTGAGTTCGAAGAAAGATTTCATTAAAACATTGGGCCCGTCTTCTTAAAAAATTATTAAGAGTTGTCCTGATTGATATATAGTTATCTTGATTGTTTTATAAAGTCACTAGTACTTTAATTCTAAATTTTTTGATAAAATTTCATCGTTTTTTTAAAAATATAGTATTACAAAACAAATATATTTTCTATTTACGAGTGATATGCTTAAATTATTGAAATTTATCCGTGTATTGTTAGAAAAATGAAAAGCAAAATTGAAAAATTGTAATTGTGTGTGTTTGTGTGTAAATATGGAATATAGAGATACTTTTATAATTTTCGCCTTAAGTCTTAAATTTATTAGACCAGCTATATCTACTACTAATAATAAAATTCATGTAAAATAATTTAAATTACTCTAAAATTCAAGGTTGGTGACAACAATCTTCCTTATATACATAGTTATGTTAGTCAGTACCAGAGAATCAAAAGGTTATAATAATTGAATATGATTTCGTCGCAGATTGACTAGAATGGTGTCCAATCTTTTATGGAGGAGATATATACATTGTATATATGGTTCCTGGTCAATTAGAGAGGGGGGGTTCAAAACTTCAAATGGCTCTTGGTGTTTTTTGAGAGTCGTGTTGGATAAATAAGATGCATTTTCCCAGTAAAATTGTGGAGAAGAAACCAAGGGTAAGAGTTGGGTCCACCAAACCTGGTAAAAAGACTTGAGCACTCATCCTATTGGATAATTTTTATTATCAATAGCTGTATATTATTCGTAAATGATCATTTTTACCATTTATTTTTTAATCCAATCAATATTATTCTTATATTTTTATTTAATGTTATTCCGATGCATCGACATTATTTTTTTTTCCGTTAATTTTTTCCATCTAAAAAAATATTGTTAATTCATTCTTGTAATTGTTCCACCCCTTCAATATTTCAACTAAACTTTATATTTTTGTTAAGTGAGTATAATTCAATTAATTTTAGTGTTAATTTTATATTTCAACATTATTTCTTTTATTCTTTCCCAAACCTCCTCAGATTTTCATAATTACACCATGTACACTACCCTTTTTAAATTTTTGGTAAATATTAGGAGATTTTGCATTGGAATATTAATTTTCTTTCTGAGTACAACTTCCTTGTAGGCATATATAAAATACTTTACTAACTACGCCTTTCTTAATTTTTGGTAAATATTATGAGATCCCGCAGCCAAATATTAATTCTCATTCTGAATGCAATTTATTTTTAGACGTAAAATATTTTTGATAAGTTCAAACTTATATCAGTTAAACTCTAAAAAATTTATCATATATATAAAAATGACAATTTACGTCTGTTTAATTTGTTTAACTTCTTTATACTTAATTTTCTCCTAGATTATAATGAACGCAAGACTTTAACGTGTGTAGACTTAAAAAAGTTGAAGATTGACTGGAAAAAGATCATTAAAGGACAAAGAAAATGTGGCAATCTGTGGTTAGTGGTCAACGTGACGATGGAACCCTAAACTATTGGTCCACGTACAATTCAGAATGCAATAGTTCCAAGCCACATGACTATGTCTATATATGTGGACACAAAGCTACTGAAATTTCTGAATCAGTAGCTAAACCATGGCTCGAACTCCTCAAATCTTGGCAACCCAACTCATACTTGTTTCCCTTCTTTCCTCACTTGCCATTGTTTTGGTCCAAGGAGAAGATGTAGGGTTTGCGAGAGCCATGGACCGCAAGCTTTTGGGGCTCCATAGGAAAGAAAAGATGAGCCACTTTCGGTTTTTTTGGCATGACATTGTTAGTGGCAAAAATCCCACATCGATACCGGTCATGAGATCCCCCACGAATTCATCAACAGCCTTTGGTTTCACTAGCATGATTGATAATCCACTCACCGAGGGCCCTGATGTGAGCTCAAAATTGTGGGGGAGGGCTCAAGGGTTCTATGCCTCGGCCTCACAGGAGGAAGTTGGGCTTCTCATGGCCATGAACTTTCATTTCGTTGAAGGCAAGTACAACGGAAGCACCATAACTATCATGGGGAGGAACCAGGTTTTCAACAAGGTGAGGGAGATGCCGGTGATCGGAGGCAGTGGGCTTTTCAGATTCGCAAGGGGTTATGTTGAAGCAACAACTCATACCTTCACTCCGGCCACTGGTGATGCTGTTGTTGAGTACAATCTCTACGTGCTCCATTATTGATGCGAGGCACTTTTTTTCATTTCTTTTTCAACATTTTGATCTTTTAATCCAAATCATTAGAGAGACGATATGTATCCAATAGAACCAATACTTTCTCGTATTGGCTTTCTCAACTTTTTCATGTTCCATATATAATTTCTACGAGGTTAACGATTATATAAGAGTCCGAACAGGTATTTTAGGAAAATAATTGTATTTCACTTTAGTAGTATTTTTTTATGTTATTTTTTCAATTTATCAAATTATCTTTATACATATATCATATTAGAATTGTGGGTTTTTTAAATCATCATATCAATATCATCTCTGTAAAAAAAAAATTACATTTAAGATTATTTAATAATTTATACGTATTAAATAAGTCAACAGTTTAAGATCCTTATTGATTTTTTATGAAATTAATTTTGATATGACGATTTAGAGAATGAATATTTTTATTATAATATACATATAAGATAGTTTGATAAATTAAAAAGATGCTATAAAGAGATATCCTTTATTCTTTTTTCCAGAAAGCATTACAATATTTTAAGGAGGAGAACATGGACAAGGCTTCGGTGGTAAGGGAGCGTTGATTAGTATAGGTATCCATCGGTTATGAGAGGGTGAAGTGAGCTCCAAAATAAGGGGTGAATAATTTGGATGCTCATACTATTTAATGGTACGTAGCATTGAAACCTAGACGGAAAGGAACCACCGAAGAATAATTTGGTGCTTTCGTTATTTTCCTAAACAGTGAATAATTTGGATGCTCATGCATGACAACATGCATGTAGGGTTAGAGAAAGGGACCAAAACTGGCTCATGGGGTCGTGGCCATATTTCTTCCTCAGGGACTTTGAGGTTAATTTTTTTAATTATCAATCATTTTTTTCCAATTAAAATTGAAAGTAGCTAGCTAATAACAGAACGATTTGATTGGAGTTGTTCATTAATAATATTTCTCAAATATTAATAATATTTGTAAGTGAATAATCTTAGATTTAATTTTATATTAATAAATATTTAAATAAATTTAATTTAAATAAGCAAAGGAAACCAAAAAAGACAAAGCCACTTGGGTAGACCAAGAGAAGACCCCAAAAGTAAGCGTTAGGTCCACCAACCCAATTTAAAGACTTTTGTCATGGACAACCTTGCATATGGTTCCAGATATTTTGATATTTTACTTGCTTAAGTATTAAAAAGATAACTGTCCAAAAAAAAAAAATATTAAAAAGATAAAATTTAATCATTAAAAATGTAGTATATTACAGAATATAAAATCATACTTAGAATTTCAATACATCACACAAATTCATTACTGAAATTCTCTTTTTATTTTCGTTCTTTTTTTTTTCTTCTTCATCAAATTCTTCTCATATATACACAATCACAAGTCACTATGGACGCTCACATTACATTAGCAAAATTAAATAAAAAAAATACTATAATGTGAAAGTTAGAATCGCACTTTTACAAAGATCGATTCATTTACCTATGTATATTTTGTATGACCGAATGAGTTTATTAGATCCGCTGTTTTTCAGAAAGATCTCAGACCGAGTCTATTTAATTATGAAAAAATAAGTGAAGTAGACTTTGCCTTAAATGAACAATTCTTCCTTTGTTGAGATAGAGTCGGCAAGCTAAGCACCAACTTGATCGCCTACGAACAAAGAGAGTTCGCACAAAGACAGACGAAACTCAATTTTGTAGCCGATTGATTCACAAAATGAACTCTTCTTTAAAGAGAGAAGGTGTCTTGCGGTCACCAATCGAATGAAATTTTGATGTGATATTTTTTTTTAATAATATATAAACAAATACTAACAGTTTATACTAAATTGAAGAGATAATTGATTAACTACTATTGATTATTAGCTAATGTGTCCTGGACACAGCACAACTGCGGAAAAAAAAAATGACAGAAAATGTGGCAATTGGTGTGGTTGGTGGGTGATAATAATGATGAAACCTTCCGACTTGGTCGAGTGGTCTCCAAAAGCTACTAATATATGAGTAACTATCCACTGCCTATGAGGACACAGAGCTAATGCAATTGATCTGAACATCAAAAAGAGGCTCTCAAGTCTCAAACCAAGTCTCAACCATGGCTCATCAAACACCTCAAACCTTAGCTACCCTACTCATAATTTTCTCCTTTGTATCTTCATTTGCCATATTTTTAGTCCAAGGAGAAGATGATCAGTCTTTTGTGAGAGTCATGAATCCCAAGCTTCTGGGGCTCAAGGAAGAGAAGCTCAGTCACTTTACCTTTTACTGGCATGACATTTACAGCGGTATGAATCCAAGTGCAGTGGGAGTGGTGTCATCCCCCAAAAATTCATCAACTCTCTTTGGATCTGTTAGTGTGATTGATGATTGCTTGACTCAAGGCCCTGAGATGAGCTCAAAGTTACTGGGGAGGGCCCAAGGGTTCTATGCCTCTGCCTCACAGGAGGAAGTTGGGCTTCTCATGGCCATGAATTTTCATTTCATTCAAGGAAAGTACAATGGAAGCACCATAACTATCATGGGGAGGAACCAGGTTTTCAATAAGGTGAGGGAGATGCCTGTGATCGGAGGGAGTGGGCTTTTCAGATTTGCAAGGGGTTATGCTCAAGCATCTACTCATGCTTTCAATATGACCACTGGAGATGCTGTTGTTCAGTATAATGTGTATGTGTTGCATTATTGATCAGGATAAGGATTTGTTTTGGTTGTACGTACATTTTTTAATAAAAGAGAAATTGGTAGCTTTTCTTTGTTGTTTTTCTTTTGAATATTGATATTGACGGATATATCGCTAGTTAAATTTTTTAATATCTCATTTTAAATAACGATATCGATATCGTTTACGGTCAATAAAAATGACGGAAATTTAGTCTGAAAATTAAAAAATTTGAATGAAACTTTGGGAAAAACTTAAGTACCCAATAATGGTTATATAAGACTAATAAATTTATAAAATAACTTTGATATAATATATATATATATATGAGGCGTAATATGATGTAATATGATTCTGACGATGATTAATAATATAAAATATTAAATATAAATATAAATTGAAGTATATTACTATAATTAAATGTTAATATAGTTAAAAACATAACAATAAGCATTAAAAATATTAATGGAAAAAAAATGATAAAATAAGTTCAAATATATTTAAATTGAAAAAAAGATGAAATTAGGACCAAACTTTGTTCAAAAATTGGAAGGAATTGATATATTTAAAATGGGGAAAAAAATTGAAAAAGAAGGCCAAAATTTGTTGGAAATTAGAAAGAATAGTTTTAAAAAAAAAAGAGCAATCAAAAGCTTGCCAACCTCGGGCTTCAAAACCGGGTGACCAGGAAGGAAAAACAGTCACAAAGCCAACTCAGCTAAACCAATGTTGTTCCAACTTTAAAGTACGTCTAATATATAACTCAAAAACAATGACAGTCATCTTCATCCTCTCACGGGTCTGCAATTCGGATTTCTCGACCCGGCGACTTGACCTGACTCAAACTCCTATGTTTTACATCCAATTTTCACTAATTAACATTATATCTCGATCGTTTTGATCCCATCAAGGGATCTGTGGGCTCAGAATAAGAAGATTTGGTGAAATATCGGTCAATTTTCTTCACCCTTCCTTTAGGTGTCAGAATAAGATGGGTTGTATGTGGTTTGGTTATGTGACATTGATGCGATTAACTATTATGTATGTGACTTGTTAGGATTTCATGTTTGAGTTGGTTTGTGATTAACAGTTGATTTGCGATTAATTGTTTTACGGATGTTTTCATGGATTTTGAGGATATAAAATGTGTTCTGTTTCAATTGAAAGGAAATGGTTTTTCATATACATGCATGGTTTTGAAAAAACGGAGGGTAAATGCCGGTTATTTTCAAATTATGTTGTTAAATTATTTTTTTTGTCCACTCACACGTTTTTTTTTGTTTAGTGACCCTCCAGGGTCGCTGCATGGGAATCGAAGCTCGATAGGCGGAGGTATGAACTAGAGAAACTTATTTATACTTTATCTGACACGGTATCATACGTATATCTTGAATCTTATCAAACGGGAGAAAGGGCCCAATGTATTATTCTAGTGGGTTTCGGGTGGGGTCCTCTCATGCTATGTTTGCCAAACAAAAAATTTTGACAATGAAAAAGTTGAAATACCATTTTTAATAAAAATTCCTCTTTATTTTCCCTCATCCAAACACACCCTTAATGCTGCGAAAACATAAAGAAAAGCTAACCCACATCCGCCTCTATTGGCATGACGTTTGTTAATGGGTCCACTCCTCAGCAATTGAGGTGGTGGGGCCACCTTCCAACAAGTCCGAAATACGTTTTGGGATGGTAAGAATGTTTGATAATGCACTGATCACCCGAGACTCTGAGTTGAGCACAAAACTGGTGGCGAGGGCTCAAGGATTTTGTGCATCGACTGCACAGGCGGAGCTCAGCCTGTGCGTGGCGCATAACGTTGTTTTTATAGAAGATAAGTTTGATGTTGCCAAGAGTGATGCCACGGTGGCCTACAATTTCTGTGTGATTCATTACTATTAAATAATAATATTCATCTAAAATAATATCAAATATCGCTAGCTTTTTGTATTTTGCTTGGTTTATATATCCTATCAAGGATTATCTAGCATTAATTGTCTAAATTTGGTCCATTTAGAACTTACAGGTAAAACAAGATCCTATCCAGAATTATCGTATTGTCTAAATGTAGTCAATTTAGATCCGGAGAAATAAAATAAGATCCTATATATCAAGAATTAACTAATAGCGTTGTCTAAATATGATCAATTTAGAGCTTATAAGTAAAACAAAATCCCGTGAAGGACGACTATCTAATAATTTTGGCAAATATTATACTAATTTTGAGCCTAAAATTGGCTTATTAGTTACGAAAAGGTTAATTATAACAAAATGCATCAATTTTACAACTAATAATCTAATAATTTAATCTGATTTCAAATATGCAAATTCTTAAAATAGGCGAGGAATTCCACTATATATACGTGGACACGAAATCTTGACAATGAAGACACTATTACAATTTACAAGACCAGATCATAAAGCATGGCTACATTAGCAATCTCTCCCTTCTTCCGATTCCTAATTGGCTGCTTCCTTCTCTCTTCTTTTGTTGTGATCGCTTACGGGGCAAATTTTGATCAAGGCCAGTTTCATCGCACCACCGACCCTAAGATTTTAGGGCTGCAGAAAGAAAAAATGTGCCACATTCGCTTGTTTTGGCATGACATTGTTAGTGGATCCCACCCCACAGCCATTGAGGTGGTGCCACCTCCCTCCAACAAGTCCCAGACAAGTTTTGGGTTGGTGAGGATGTTCGATAATGCCCTAACCCAAGGCCCTGAATTGAGCTCAAAAGTGGTGGCAAGGGCTCAGGGATATTATGCATCGGCGTCACAAGAGGAGATCAGCTTTCTGATGACACAGAACTTTGTTTTTGTTGGGGGTGACTTTAACGGGAGCACCCTAACGTTGGTGGGAAGAAATTCACCTTTGAACAAGGTGAGGGAACTGCCTGTGATTGGTGGGAGTGGGGAGTTTAGGCTTGCTAGGGGTTATGCTCAATTAACAACACACTGGTTTAATGCCTCCACGGGTGATGCTACGGTCGAGTACAATATTTATGTCTTGCATTATTAAACAAGATATACACGTACGGCGATGTGTACAATTTTTTTTTTTTTTTAATATATAAATGAGAAATTTATACCAAGAAAAAGACCTGAGAATCCAAGAACACAGAGACACAACCTCAAAACCCAATAACCGGGAAGATTATATCAAGGGGACATTCCAAAATGAAGGCATTCAAAGTGGAGGCCTTGAACTTAACCGTAAAGATAAAGTCAGAAGACTAATTTCACTCAATGTTTTTAATATAGGGGGTACTTATGAATTTTACTGTATCTATGGAAATCATGAAGTGTTACAAATCTAGCTATGGAATTTATGAGAAAATAAAGGTGTTACAAATCTATGGAAATCGAGCATGTCCATAAATCTGAAAGGTTTTGCATAATATTATTGTCCTCATGAAGTGTTACAAATCTATGAAAATTACGAAGGAAAAAAAAAAAAAAACTCTCGTAGCTGCGTATGTGTAATTTAATTTCTTGAGGTTAAATTCGTTATTAGGAGAAAAAATATATGCAATGAAATTGACAATTTTAGGACGAATTCAAATGGAATGATCAGTTTTTTTTTTTAATTAAAAAATGGAATAATTAGGTTTTCAAAAGTTTTGACTCTGATATATCTATCTGAGTTGGTGCGCCAAAAGCTTTGACTCCAAACTCATGTTGAATGTTTCTTTCGCATTGCCTCTCCCATGAGGCACAACTCATTGACATTCTTCTCCAAATATTGGTTTCTTACCTAATAACAATATTAATTAATTAATACTTTGCTCGACATCTTTAATAAAATATCAAAGTTAATTATATTGTAGGATAATATTGCGATGATGTATCGCTACCCAAATTTGATCGCCAATCTTCCTAATATTATTGATATGAGTTATTTACAGAAATAAATTCTAAGATTTTTGTGTTTTGACAAACACTCCTTAAGTTTTAAACCTTACACAAATATTTCCGAGAGTATTTGTATAAGATCTAAAAACTAAAAGGGTGTTTATGTAAAAAAAATAAATTTCAGGGGATGTTTTTATAATTATCCCTATTGATATAGAAGTTTTCTTAATTAGAAAATTAATTAAATATTTAAAATTACTCACAACTAACACAATGGTAATCTTTAATATGTGGAATAGAGACCTTAACCACTTTATAAACTAATGAAAGTCAAATGGTCGATCATTTGTAAAAGAGACAGCGTTTGCATATATAGTCGACCTCCATCACTGTATATGTAGAGCGGAGACAAAATTAATTTCTTGCATTAGAGACATTAATTTGAGCACCAAAAACATGGCTACAATCTCTCCCTCTTCCCCCACCTTTGCTTTCCAATTCATAATTTCCTCCCTCCTCCTCTCTTCCTTTGCCGTGATCTTAGTCTCGGGGGGAAATTTCAAGTTTGGATCGACCACTCTAGATCCTAAGCTCTTAAGGCTACAAAAACACAGAGAAAAGCTAACCCACATCCGCCTCTATTGGCATGACATTGTTAGTGGGTCCCACCCCTCAGCCATTGAGGTGGTGGCGCCACCTTCCAACAAGTCCCAAACAAGTTTTGGACTAGTAAGAATGTTTGATAATGCACTCACCCGAGGCCCTGAGTTGAACTCAAAACTGGTGGCAAGGGCTCAAGGGTTTTATGCATCGTCGGCACAGGCGGAGTTCAGCTTGTTCATGGCGCAGAACGTTGTTTTTGTTGAAGGTGAGTTTAATGGAAGCACCATAACTCTGCTGGGAAGAAATTCGGTCTTCAATAAGATTAGAGAGCTGCCTGTGATCGGTGGAACCGGAGCTTTCAGGTTTGCCAAGGGTTATGCTGAGTTAACAACTCACACGTTTGATGTTCCCAAGAGTGATGCCACGGTGGTCTACAATATATATGTGCTTCATTACTATTGAATAATAATATTCATCTAAAATAATATCATATATTGCTACGTACCTTTTTGTATTTTGCTTGGTTTCTATTTGATCCATATCAATATTATCATTATATAATAATAATAAGATTCGGATATCTTGTCGATACAAAATTTTGTTATAAACGATATTTATTAAGACGTGCAATAATAAAGAAAATTAAAACATCTTCCAGGAAAATAAATAAATCTTGTAATTAAGTGAAAGAAAAGTGTGCTGCAACCCTAGCTCAGGCGGCCTTGTCGGTGGGTTGACGAGGGGCTTTCCTCAATTCGATCTGCCTCGGCCTCTGCTGATATGCTTCCACATTGCCGGTGGCACCGTCAACGTGGCCCAAACCTTGCTCTATCATTGTTTGGTTTTCGTTTCTCAACAAGTAGCTTAGAATCGCCATATTTGATAGTAGAAGAAGCCTTAAGCACATTGTCCATGGAGTTTGAATCTTCAAATTCCACAAACGCAAAACAAGTCCCATGTTGTTGATTTCTTCTAAGTTGAATCCCATAGCGCTTTATAGCTCCATACGCCGTAAAAATCTTCTCCAATCCCTGCACACTTGCATCCATCGGCAAGTGCGCAACGTAAACCCCATTAGATGGTGACTTACTTTTATTATTATTATAATTATTATTATTAACTGCACCACCGCCAACGCCACCATTAGCTGCCACATGATTCCTTTGTTCCACGTCAGCGACACCGTTGTTTGGGGCAGGCTGTGACGTAGGAGGCTTTGCAACAGGCTTAGGTGGGGTTCTCCTCACAAAAATTGGAGCTTTATTCTCCTTCAAATAAGCATTCACCACCGATGCAAAAGACTTCTTAGTCTCGGCGGTGTTAGAAAGAGCGGCAGCCGCCTCCTCCTCCGTTACTTGCGGACCAAGATTCCCATTCTCCGGCGCAATATTATTACAATTCGCTTGTTTCTTTTCCTCCAAGGTCGGTGTCGGTGTCGGTGTCGTTTCATCAACCGCGGCCAAAGTAAGTTGGTCGACACAATTACTCACCTGCTCATTGATATCATCCTCGCCCACGTACCTAAAGATATCGTTCATGATAAAGTACACTACTTTCTCTGCTTTGTCGTCTTGCGGGGCTAAAAAGAAAGTTTGAGTAAATTTTCTTGGGACTTGGGCAGTTGGGGACGATAAGGAGCCGGTGACTAAGACAATGATTCCACCATTGCATGAAAACTGGGAATCAGTGGTCCAAATGTTGGCATGATCAATATTCTGGAGGGAGGAGAGAACGAGGTGACTGATTCCTTCGAGGGTTATGGCTGTCACCGCCGTCGACGGCGCCGTCTCTTTGGCAGCAGACGCATGTGGCGGAGGTTGAGGGCGGGATACGAGACTTGAGTCGTGATAAAATTTGTGGAGTTGCTCGGGAGCTTTGTGAAGAATGGTGTAATATTGCTCAACAAAAGCATTGCCTACAAGGTTTGCCATGATTTGGAGGGGATAGATTGTGGAGACGTATGAGCCCAAAGTTTGAGTTTTATAGTAAGGTTTTCCACTTCCGAGTAGGATTAGGGAATTCCTTCTCTTTTAAGACACGGTTTAGTATTTCCGCATCAAAAAGGGAGTACGT
Organism: Prinsepia uniflora; assembly: GCA_032719365.1. NCBI lineage: Eukaryota > Viridiplantae > Streptophyta > Magnoliopsida > Rosales > Rosaceae > Prinsepia > Prinsepia uniflora. The sequence goes on from CM064873.1 coordinate 862,217, forward strand.
ATTCCAACAAGAAAAGGAAACAAGAGGAAAAGCAGATTTCCTCATCAAAATAGGGAACACCAACGTTACAAAGAATTTTCGATACCTAGTTTTTAATCAAGTGTGATGCAACCATAGTGCTACTTTGTCCACCCTTCATTGTTTTTGTTCGGTCGGCACCAATCTCCATAGCCAACACTTGCTTTATTTCATTAATCATCCCTCGATCAGTGTCAAAATCTGTTGAAGTAAACATCACGCAAACTAGGTATGGAAACTCTGCCTAAACACTAAGCCCCTATCAACTGCTTTAAGAGCGACAAACACTATTTTGAAAATTGATTTAAATAGTTACCCTGCCTCTAATTTCAATCTTGAATTTATACCTCATGCCATCGTCATCTTTCGGTCTTCATATTCCTTCACCCCTCATATACTCTTCCATAAAACACTGACTCTTCTCTCAAGTATATCATCAAACATATGTACGATAACAAAAGATAAAATTAGGCTGTGCGCATGAGTCAACTTATTACTAACAAAAAAGGAATTTCTGAATAACAGAGGGTTCCATTTGAGTATGAATCAATACCTACTACCCAATAATGGATCCACACCAACAATAATATTTTAAGAAACGAGAAAAATCTTCGATATGGGGGACATTAATGGTACTAATGCAAGCATTAGTAGCAAATTATCATCAAGCAAAAGGCTAAGAGTTACGAATAAATTTTAGTCAAGAACGAAGAACTAAACATTAGTTTAAATCTGACCAAAACTTTAGGATATCTTCTATTTCCTACATATGTAGCAGGCTCAATCTTGTCACACAATTATTTTCCTTAATTATATATTTTATTTAAAAATATTATACTAGTTTAATCAAATTAAATTTAGTAAACATTATGTTAATTAAATTAAATTATTTTAGTTCAAAAAAAGTTATATTAGCTTAATTAATTTTTTTTTCTAACAATATATTTTGTTAAAAAATGTTATACTAGCTCAATTAAATTATTTTTTATAACAATATATTTTGTTAAAAAATGTTATGTTAGTTTTAATTTTTTTGTATTAATTTAGAATATATAGAAAATACAAACAAAATATTAAAATAATAATAATGTAGCTCTAAAAATTAAAAATGATAAAATAAAAAATAACTCTGTAATATTTATTAAAATCTATTATTATTTGAGGATAAATTTTGGTATAATTCTCAAAATTTAGTACATGATTAAAGATGCCCCAACACGAGCAAATGATCAACAATATAAAATTTGTCAAAGAGATAACTCATAAGAACCATGGTGGCCAAGAAAGGATGGAAATCCATTGTAAAAAATAATTATGAGATGAGTCAAATCACATCTGTATGCTGACGCTTAGTGGGACACCAAGGATAGAGTAGTTTAATTTTGGGCATCATCATCAGTACATATGCAAGTGCCAAGTGACTCAAAATATCGCTTGGGACCCTTTCACTTAAAAAAAAAAACCATAAACTAGATTGAGTATCGATCACAATTACACCAATGTAGATTTATATGCAGAAGGATCACGAGGTTCTGAATGATTGTCAGCAGTTTTGTGCATGTTTGGTTTGCAAGCATTGGACAAGTCTAGCTAGAAGTTTTCCAATGCCCACAACAATATGCATATCTACCATACGTCAAGCTACCCAAATTGAAGAAGAAGAAAATAATTAAGTCATTTTACTCCAAGAATGCATTACTCGAAAGCATTTTAACCCGTCTCGTTATTAACTTATTAACAATTTAAATGGTTAATTTCTTTGAAAAATAAACGAGATCCACGTAAAAATAATTTATTAACTTAAAAATATGATGTGAAAGAAGAGCGGTGAATATTATTGTATATGTAATGAATAATGCTACGGGTATATGCCACCTAAAAGTTTAGCTAGAAGTTTTCCAATGCCCACAACAATATGCATATCTACCATACGTCAAGCTACCCAAATTGAAGAAGAAGAAAATAATTAAGTCATTTTACTCCAAGAATGCATTACTCGAAAGCATTTTAACCCGTCTCGTTATTAACTTATTAACAATTTAAATGGTTAATTTCTTTGAAAAATAAACAAGATCTACGCAAAAATAATTTATTTACTTAAAAATATGATATCAAAGAAGAGCGGTGAATATTATTGTATATGTAATGAATAATACTACGGGTATATGCCACCTAAAATCTCATTTTTTTTTTTAATATTTCAATACATGTGTCATACAACGCGACAGTTCAATGTCATCATTTTTTAATTACTTATCTCAACATGAAAACAAATATTGAAAAGAAAAAAATAGGGTCAACATCGAAGGGAGACACGACTTTCCCTTTGCAGCTTTGCCTTCCCTAAAAATAAAAAACAAGCCAATTTTATTTTTCAATATTATTCTTCTCGTCTCTCCCATGTTGCTGTCGATGGTCGGCCGTACGTGGCGTTTCTTCATTGGTTGACACCTCAATTAACGAATCTCAATTCTCAAGCTTGGGTTATCTCACCGTCACTTGGAATTATCCCGATGGATCTGCAAGGAAAAAGAAGAATCATCCCCATAATGCACACCTAAAGAAAGCTACTTCAACCCACAAAATAAAGAAAAAGTCACAATTACAAACCTTTTTTTTTTCTTTTCCTTTCTTGGAAGAATTTAAAGAGAGTGAGTGTATAATTATTGTCCTCTCAATATAAATATAAATTTACAAATTATCAATTCTTTGAAATTAAATTTAACTTTTCACTTGTAACCTTGTACAAGAAAATTGGACTAAACAATTGTAATTGTGAGTTTGTTTATTCTAAAAAATATAAAATTTTATTAATAGAACAAAAACTATATGATAAAGATAAATTAAACCGTAATAATTTGATGAGAAATATAAATACATATTTACCGTAATTAGATTTGATATCTGTTAATCTATAGATAATAAAAAACAAAATAATATAATTCAAATCACCCTAGCATCACCAATGTTTTTATGCAAGGACCAATGTTTTTATGCAAATTAAAAATAAAATAAATAAATAACATAATAAAAATTACGAATGGGTTACTCTCATTATTATCGTTGTCTATTATATATATATATTTATTTATATCTTTATTTATTAACTTATAATTGTTTGTATATAAAAGACAGTCAGGGAACCGTCTAATTTAGTTAATTTTAACGTTGATTTGTAAATAATTAATCTCGAGTTCGAACTCTAATTAAATATTATATAAAAAAATTCCAAAAATTTTCATAAATGCGAGAATAATCAAAAAAGCCGAAATATATTCACTAATTCTCTCTATATAAACCCTCGTGAATGCAAACCTTTTCCAAAAGCCAAGCAAACCAGTTTCATTATAAAACCAGTCCTCACCAGCTGATCATTTGAAACACCAAAATCTTGAAATCTCTGGAAGCCCTTAGCTTCGATTTGTGTGATAAAAAATGGATAAGGATTATGAGTACAACTACTATTCCTCCTACTGGGACTACTTCTCCATTCCTCTCCACCTCTGCTTCTTCATTTCCATCGTCTTCTTCATCTTGGGCTTCACATGGTACATCAACTACGAGTCAGCCTTCGAAGATTTCATGACTCAGCTGAAAATCTTCCTCATGCTCGTTCCAATAGTCTTGCTTCTCGCCGTCCACTGCCTGTCCGGTGGACTCTCGTTCTTCGTGCCGTCGCCGGAGCAGGACTCGCTGCACAGAGCCGGAGGCTCTCCGTGGGGTGTGGCGCTTGTGCTTGTCTTCCTTATCATCATGATCTCCTACCAGTCTTCTTTGCAGGAGCGTTGGTTTCCCTTACTAAGTAGATGATATCATGATGTGATCATGAACACATGATCGTTGATTAATTTAAATGTATAAATATAAATATAATGCTTCGTATAATTACTATATATGTATTTTATAATATCTTCTCTTGATTTTGAAGCTGCTTATGTACGCATGTAATTTCTCTTAATTCTGAGGTTGCTTCTGTAATTTGACCGATTATATGATATTCCTCGTTCTTATATATGAAGTACTTCTTTCTCGTTAACAAAATATGTTTAATATGTTTAATGTAATAATCTTTCAATCAACTTCATGATGGTCCTGACTGTTGGTGCAACAAAATTATCCAAGGAAAAATTCATCATGGGAATGAATATGAGGAGAATTATTGCCAATATTATTAATTTTAACTAATATTATTGAGTTTTATTATTAATATTGGACATCTCTAAATTATATTTAAATGTATAAAAAGTAAATTTCTCACTAATTTTTATTAAAAAAAATAAGAGTAAAATATCATGTTATGTGTATTTTTTAAATAAAAATTATTATAAAATTTAATAGAAAAACTATCATTATATGTTAATCCGAAAAGAAGCTAAGCTTCTATTTCCATTCGAGAAGCTTCTATTTCCATACGAGAAGGTCGAATGGGGTTTTCTCATGGTCCATGTCCTCTGATTAGAGGCTACTTTTTTAGTGGGGACTTGAAAGCTTAAGGACCGGTGGTTTCTAATCAAGGAGTGGTCCATTACCCATGCTGTCCTAGCTCCCATTGGACTGGTCATACTATAATCTAATCATAAAGAACACATTTCCACGTAGGAATGCTAGTGACACAGTTAAAAAGTCAAGTTTTTTATGTTTTTTTAAAATAATTTAACCAAGTATTCATGTTAATTTTGATTTACCTTACACAACAAACATAAAAACACAGTAAGCTTTTTCCTTTTAAGATTCCTAATTCCTCCTTTTGACATTGGCTTTGTTGGGGATGGGGTTTGAGTTTGTTTTGTTGGCAAGTGGAATCATCAGAAGTGATACTGCAGTGTTTGGAACCGAAGAAATATAGAGAAAAAATTTATGTGAAGCTTCATGTAACATTCAATCTCTCTATTTCTTTTTGACCGGACGAGAAAGAGATTGGTTACATGAACCCGTTTCTTGCAAGTTCTTCTCGGTTTCCAGGGGAAGTAGAACACATATATACAAATGCACAAAAACATACAAATTAGTTTCCACTCGTATTTCCGCAGAAGAAGATATCCATAAAAAGAAAGTCAATTCACTCAAAGTAGAAGCGTAACATTACATACTCATACTTGTCTTTTGGGGAGAGAAAGAGAGAGAGAGAGACCTTCATTAAGCTTAGAAAAGAAGGCCATTCAAGGAAGGCTGGTAAGATATGAGAAAGAAGAGTAGAAATAGTACAAATGCCACACCCCAAGGTGAGCCCCCAGCTCTATGGATGGCTCCAGGCTCAGACCCTGGGATGCTAATGCTGACCTGGCTGCCTGCGGAGAGCCAATGAACTACAATGACTATAAGCAATGGGGAAATTACCAGTAAGCGCTGCAGCAGCTCCGATACGGTGACCATAACAGCGTCATAAACCACATAACCTACAAACCCACAAATGAGGATTATAGTAGCCGCTGGGAGCCAATTCTCCGAGAGACTGTAAAGCCAAGAACTTGATCTGTGAGGAGAAGCCATGAGCAAATAGCTAAGTGTTGAGAGAGTGAAGCTCGTGGAATGAGTGGGTAGGCAAAGACATGTAAGTAAAAGGCTCATATATTCCTTTTTGTAGTTTTTCTGATGGACTTAGCATATTCTGATTCAGCAAGAAAAATAATTGAGACTACACTGTTGTAGCTTTTGGTCCCACTTTCCATTTTATAACTGAGCAAAATTTACCCTTCTCCGTGTGAAAGCATGTGATCATGGATTGAACTATTTATTTACCATGGAGTGTGGGGTCTATGCAGGAATTTCAGAAGAATCTCATATGGACACTGCTTAAATTAGAAGCAGTAAATCTAATGACTATATGCATAAAGAATGTCACTGTCAAGAAAACTTTCGGTCTCCAACAGGATTATCACAAGGGCAGGTGGGCAGGTAGTGGCAGAGCAGTGCTGCATGTGGTTGCAAAATTGAAATTACCTCAAGAAGTAAAAGGAATAGGTTGAGCAATTAAAGCACTGAATATCCAACTGGTGCATGTGTCATAGAGAGATAGATTCAGAAACTTGACAATGAAGAATTTATCTAAATGCATCGAGTATGGAATGAACAGTCAAACTTTGCGCTCAAAGTAATAGTTTATACCTGAAAGTATTCTTTGTTCGTAAATGAGAGTTTTGCAGTCTGAGGGCTGAATGAATTAGGTGACTACTTTCTGATCAGGAATCAACTTCGGAGAATTTCAAATACCATTTCTGTTCTTGCACACTCTGCAGGCTGACATCAGGTTCATTTCCGAGACGAAAATCTCATTAAAAAATGCACTTCGAACTGATATTTACTGCGGCATCTGAGGATAAATTAAATTGAGATGGCCTCATACTTGACATTTGGGAAATTCCCATCAGCACCAGAAAGATCATTTTGGGCTCCCTGTCTCCGGCCTTAATCAAAGAAACAGGAATAAAGAGCTAACTCCTTACTAATCACTTGATTAAGCTTCTCATTTCCAATTCCAAATTTGGATGCTCTACCCTTTATTACCTTTTCTTGATCAGTAACCCTTGTCCAGCTTTATTGAATGCTCTCTTGTTCCTTTGGGCTGTTTTCTTCATCAGTTTCATCCCTCTGTTTCAAAATATAATAACTTTAGCCTCCTGGAATGAAAATTTAACATACAGCCTCTTTTGTAGTATCTAAAGCATAAGCACCAATTGGACTCCCACCTACATCCACCCAACTGCACCCAGGAACCTTTACCAAATCCTTCTGTTTCATGGCTACTCGTAGATCAGCAGCATCATTAAACTGACCAGAAAGAGAAGATACGGTAGCAGCAAGTATATAATTTGCTCCCATATTAGGCTCTGACGTAAGGAGTTTCCTGAGTTTATCATCTAAAGTAAAAACCACACCATGGTTCCTGCAAGCACCCAAGAAGCTCCTTAGTATAACTGAGTTAGGCTCCATTGGCATATTTTTTATAACCTCGTATGCTTCTTCAATCAGACCAGCTCTTCCATGCAAATCAATTAAGCATCCATAATGTTCTAATGTTGGCTTAATATCATATGTTCTCACCATCTGATTGAAAAATCGTCAGCCCTCATAGACAAGGCCAAAGTGGCTGCAGGCTGACAAGATGGCAGAAAATGACATGCTGTCTGGTACTAGTCCAATCAGCTCCATGTGGGTAAACAACGAGATAGCTTCCCTTCCACGACCATGATCAGCAAGTCCAGAGATCATGATTGTCCAAGACTGCAAATTTTTATCACTTATTGAATTGAAAACGTGGAAGGCTTTCTCAACATGCCCACACTTGGAATACATTTCAAGGAGCGCTGTCCCCAAAGCAACATTTACTCCCATGCAATTGACAATAATGTAGCAATGAATGGACATCCCTGTACTAACATTAAGTAGACGAGTGCAGGCAGAAAGCAAACTTACCAAAGTAACCGAATTTGAATTTATATTCGCTATCTTCATATCCCGACGAATCTTAAAGGCATCCAATGGGAAGTAGCTGAAAACAAAAGAAGGAAGACGCATATGAGTAACTTGTGGATCGGAGGTGTAATGCACAAAAGAATGAAGAAGGCCTTGCAATTAAAAAAACCAGGTAAAGAATTATACCAAGCTACATATCCTGCAATCATCGAACTCCAAGTAACCACATCTCTCACAGGCATTTCATCGAACACCCCGCCTTGCAAGCCCAACTGCGCCCTAAGCAGCATACATCCTCAAAAGGGTATTTCCTATATACCGATCCGAATCAAAACCCATCTTCAGAATCAAAGAATGCATTGACCCACCAACTCCAACCATCGAACACCGCTTCAAAACAAAAGGGTATGTAAAATTGTCGGGTTTAAGCCCGGTCCTTCGCAGCTGAAAGAAGAACTTGAGCGATTCAAATGGATTTGAGCTGTTTGTATTTTGTAAAGGCTCGAATGATTGAATTCCAAGCAAAAAGTGGAGGCGTAATGGGTACCCGATCAAATAAAGTTTTGGAAAAGCCGATGGAAATGGAGCAGGCGGCATAAATGTAGTGCCGTAGTGGGATATAAAGTTGGGGTTGTGATCGAGAGCGGTTTTGAGGATCGGAGAGTGAAGTTGGAGAAGATGAGCAGCAGAATTTGAACGTTGGATGAGCAATTGAATTTGGCGGGAAACCATCGACGCCCAACGACAATTCCAGAATCAACAAAAGCCTCTCCTGATTTCAATTCAAACTTAAACAAATTTATACCGACTCTAACGGTGTGATGTTGTAAGCATGATGTGAACTCTACCTACGACATTAGGGCTTCAAGAATGATTTTTCGTTAATCCGTTTATGGGCTCTCTGTTTCGCCGTCTTCAACCATAGAAGCCCATTTCCCTTTTTATCACACCTAAGTAAAACGACGGCGTCCATCTGAAGATATATTGATCCACAGAGTTGAGAGAAGGAGAGGAGAGAAGTGAAATCTGAAAGTGAAGACGATGAAAGACTCGGACACTGAAATGTCGATGAGCAAAGAGAAGAAGCAGCTCTCAAAGCCTCGTTTCGCGCCTGCTAAAGATGACACCAAGCGCGCCCTCCAAGACCCAGTCGGTTCTCTCTCTGTCTCAAAATCGACCATAAAAGGTTTCATTTTTTTCGTCTGATTGTTGGGTTTGGTTTTGATCGTTTGAACTGGGTTTTGTTGTTGGTAGATTCTGAGGTCCGACTCGATTCAGACGAAGTAAGCCGTTCTTCGGTTGCCTCCCTTCCCTCGTTCCAGATCCTCAAATCCTCAGCCCAAAATCAGCTAAGCGTCAGCTGTCTGTTCTTGTTACTCAGAGTTACAAGGTTTTTTTTCATTCCAGGTGAATAAGAATTTATGCTGGATGGAATTTTGGATTGTTCAAATTTTGGTTTTTAATGAATGTTCAGACGATTATTCATATTTGTGTTATTCGATTTTGGGTATTGAGTTGTAGGCATAAGAATTTATGATACCAAAAACCCTCACCAGTCAGAAATAATAACATACCAGAGTGGAAGGTGAATCCTCTGCGAGCTCCATTGAAACCAATAGAAAGCCTCATGATGATCGATCATGCATCCAAACAATCATTAGATGCTAGGTTAACTTAAAAACTATTGAAATCCAACGTGAAATAATGCAGCAGAAGGTGCTCATTCAATATAAAAGCTACACCAAAAATAGTTCAGTGACTACAAACTATGGAGTTCACTTCCTACGCAAAATGAATTTGGTCAACACTATTGGAGACCACTACCTTCAACGACTCTCTTCGAAAAACAATAGAGCTTCAATAACAATGTTACAACAAAATCAGTAATCTAAGAATCATCATCAGATGATAAAGAATGACTTTGGTTGACAATATTGGGGAACTTGTCGGGCAACTGAAACAAAGGATCAGGACCAGCAGTGCCTTTCAGAGCAAGGCCTAACGAGTAGCCTAATGCCCGTGCAACTGGAACCGCAACAGCATTCCCAACTTGGGTGTACCTAAAAAACCCAACATAATAAACTCATGAAACAACCCGTGAGTACTAATGAAAGTGACCAGCTCATATAACAATGGCGTTACAAAACTACAACATAAAAACATAGGGCGGTACCTGGCTTTCACAGGGCCACACAGCTTGTAATAATCAGGGAAACCTTGAAGTCTCGCATTTTCACGAATTGTCAGCACCCTATCTTGTTCCGGATGCATGATTGCCTATAGAAAAGTAAAGAAAACAAGAAATTAAATCATTGTCTTTGTAGTTTTGCCTGAAATTAAGTCTTTGATTGCAGGCAGATAGGAGATACCTGGTTATGAGGTTCTGCCCTTGTAACCACTGTTGGTACAGTTTCATCCCACCACAAACGCTTGAAAGGTCTGCGTAGAGGATACCAAACTAACTTGAGAGACTAAAACATACAACTATAAGAAGAAAGAGTCAAGTACTTACTTTGTTGAAGTTCCACGCACAAAAGTTATAGCATAATCAGGTACCTATTGACATGAAGCTGGTGAGATTCAAAGGCTAAACTTCTAACAAAACAGCGCAAAAAAAAGGAGAAATAATCTTACCAAAGGTTTCCCAGATTCCAATAACACTCTTTCAACATCCGGATCCAACTCAGCCTTTCCATCAGAAGTTACACGAACACCTGGAAGATCTCTGAAGTTTGCTCCCTGATTCAAAATATGTAACTAAAATCAAAATCAGACATCTATTGAAGCCAAACTAGATTTGAACATGCTTTTAATCCTTAAGAAATTAACCTTTTTCTTAGGGATTTGACAAACACGTGAATAATCATCCACATTCAGCTCCAAGGGAACATGATCATAGAGTGACTTATGTAAAGAATCGTCCGTCGACAACCCCATTAAATCTGGGTCAAGACAACAATGAAACAAAGATTATGGTTTTCTTTATCTTTACTTCAACAAATCTACCAGTAAGACTATGATACAATAAAGCATCTTACAATCTTTGCTTAGACGAATAAGTCTCTCAAACTCTGTTTTCGGAGGGCCCTTATACGGCATTTCATCTCGCTTTTCACTGTTCTCAACCTAATGAAAAACCAAGAAAAACAATATCCTGGAGATCAGTATGGAAACCCGGGAGGGAGGAGGGGAGGGGAGGGGGGGGGGGGGGGGGGGGAGGGGAGGAGAGAGAGAACAGTAACAAAACATAAACAGAAAAGCCTACGGGAGGAAGGTCCGAAATTGCATCAGTGAGCAGAAGCTTTTTCTCTAATTGAGGCTTTTGACCTTCGTCATAAGCAACAGCATTCGCCTGCATGTATAACATGTTAATCCAAAACCATGCATAGATATATTAATGAAAAACCACAAACAACTTGAAATGTAAGCCTTAAAGTCATACCTCAAATTGCGTGGGCATAGTGCCCCTTACAACCACATCGTGTGTAGGCAGGGGATATTGAGGCAACCTCTGCAAAATATATCAGTGGATTAGTCTAGTCCATAAAATAAAACATGCACATAAAATAGAAATTTAAACATTTACCTGATTAGGACGAGCACCCCAAATAAATACGCGCATTCGAAATTGGGGCAGTCCGTAGGCACCTGCAGCCATCATGCCCATCCTCGCTTGATAATTCAATTTAACAAGACGTCCCAATGCATATCGCCCAAGGAACCCATCACTAAACTTTACGAGATCCACAACATTTTCCATCAAAACAAATTTTGGCTTTAAATATTCCACTATATTCATGAAAACAATTAATTGTTTGTTCTTGTCATCTTCTAATGGATTTTCTGCGTTCCTAAATCTATTGAAGCCACTGACACCTTGGCATGGAGGTCCTCCACAAACCACATCAACATCACCCTAAAGGAAGAGAATAAAAATATTAAAAGGAAATTCAAATGAATCAATGCTACAAAATGCATGAAATCTAGAGTGAGTATTCAAAATGGAACAAAATTAAAACTTACAGGAAATGGCAATATTTTTTTGGAATAACCCTTGCAAACGAAGTCTTTTATAGCCTTAGTACAATGTCTGTGCAGCAGAGTAATAAGAAATTCAATGTCTTAAGATACAACCAAACATTATAGAGGACACCATATGCTTGCTTAAAAACATGTTACAACCATAATTCAAGATAGTTGCTTACCCTAGTCCATCATATGGCTCCCATGTGTCCTCCTCTGGTCCGTAACCTTTCCAACGTATCTATAAGTTACATCATATAGAAAATAATAAGACATTGATGGTTTTGAAATTGAATGATTTTAACATTTTTCAGATTCTCTAAGTCTGAAACTAACAAGCAGTTTCCCATGAACCTGAGACTAAATCCTCTGTTAACAATTTTCATTCATGCAACATGATAGAGAAAATATTCCAATAACAAACTCTTACAACTTTGAAGCTAATACCTTGAAGTGCAATTTTTTCTCTTTTTTTTCATTTGGGTCACCAAAACAAAGGCCTACTATGTAATCCACTTCAAAAGTATTAGGATCTTGAAGATCGTCATTGTTCTCTTCTTCTTCTTCCACCTCTTCGTCATCCTCAATTTTAAAGACATTCTTAAACTCATTGCATGGTGAGTCAGTAGTCTCCACCAAATTAAAACAAAGGCACAGTCCTCTCCACTGATTGAGCAGTGCAAGGAAATCTTCAGCAGCTTCATTTCGAACCTGAAAAGTGGATGAATTGATCGAGAGCATACATGTACAACATAAAAATACAAAATCAAAACTAAGACGAGCATAGATACAAGTGCAGACACATACCTCTGTCTCTGGATGGTTAAGCTTAAGACTATCGCAAGCTTCCTTGTTAAAATCAACGGCCCATCTCTGAAATATAAACATAAAACATAAAAATGTAATAAATAAAATCTATTATGAATAAAATCACAAATCAAAGAAGTCAACTTACTGTAACAAGATTTATGTTACACAAGCGGGCACCAAGGCAAAGGCCAGTTGACATTGCTCCACAACCGGCATATACATCAAGCAATGTGAATTCAGACTTGTCACACTCGCTAACGCTATCTTGAGCAAGTTCACAATTTGATTCGCAAGCTATGCCGAAATTTCCCCGTTCGGAATTAACCTCACAACCACCATTCAATTCAACCTCACTGGAAATTGTTGAGTTGTCACTTTCTACTAGCATCCTTTCTAAAATTTCAAACACAATATCATAAGGTTCCTTCTATAGAAATAGAAACCAATTTTCAAAACAACAAACAAAACACAAAAACAACCTGAAGGCAAATTGACAAACGCCGAATATGGTAGCAAATATTTAGTGTCACAGTAGTAATCACAAGATGGAATCTTTTTGCTATCTTCATTTTCTTCAGCCTGAAGTATAATGAGAATAATAAATAAGTGTAGGTCCATTTGGAAAAAGAACAAAAACTTCAATTTGAAAGGTGAAAACGTACCTCCAATATCAATCTCGCTATATGAAGCTTTTTAACAAGACAATCCAATGGATTGATATCTCGGACGTCAGAAAAGAATACACGTTTAGATGTAATAGGAACACTATTTTTTATGACCTGCAAGAATGAAGCACCATTGTTAATAATTTAACAAACAATCCTCTACTGAAAAACAGAAGGACACAATGAAACGAGATATTTGGAATGAAAGTCATGAAGCGAAGCGATTTCTATCGAATTATCTTACCGTATCTGATCCTCTATAATACCACTGTGGTATAAAATATAACAACCCATCGACTGCCTCAAACATTTCCATTATCTTACATATGTAAGGTGGTTCTCCCTCCCCTGCCTGAATGTAAACATGGATAGGACAAACTGTAAATCCATGTAACAAATTTATGTTTACAAAACAATGTAATGCCCATGAAACTTTCTTAAACAGCTGTCTTCCAAATTTCCAGTCACAAGTATGGAATGGCTAATGTTACGACAAAAATTAATAAAAACATAGATTTCAGTTTAAAATGTTTTGGACAACTATTATGTCGTGCGGTGAAGAACAAACACATAATAGAGAACTTACAAATACGTAAGCATCGTCATATAGATTGTATATGCATCCGTCCACCCGTCCTTTTGTATAGTGACAACGGGCTTGAATTAAATCCACATCTCTGTATTGGAAATATAACAGAATATAAAATAATCAAACGGCAGAAAGCATTATGTATATGGAAAAGAACCAGAACAACGGTTTTAAAACTAGAAAGGAACATAAGGACAAAAGCAAAGAACGAAAACACCGTGATACAATGGAAACGTACTCGTCTGAGCTGCTAGCCACAATTTTGTTCTGCAACAACACCAAAACAAAAGTTAGGTCATACCTGTTTCTACAAAAAACCGATTGATCTTAAAATTATAAACAAACATTTCACCTTGCTCCGGTATCTCTTGGGCCATTTCTTTTGAGCCTCTTCTGCATCGACCGGCTTGCCAATAAACCTAGCCTCATCATCTGCATCTTCAACAGAGACGTCGTTTGTGTTTGGCACCACCGGCGACGACACAACTTTCTCCACACTCTGGACCATCTCCTCTTCGGCTGTCGGTATTGGTTTCTGCTTCTGTGTCCGCTTCAACTTCTTAGATGAAGCATTCTCATGTAGATCGTTCGTGTTCCGCTTCTCCGGCGAAGACACAGCTTTATCCATAGTCTCTAGAGCCTCCTCTTTTTCTGACGGTTTCTCCGTCCGCTTTAGCATCACGGCCTGCTTCGGCTTCTTAGATGAAGAAGACAGCGAAGCAGTTATCTCCGTGCTCTGTGAAACCTCCTCTGCAGCTGTCGGTGTCTCCATTCTCTTCAGCCTCTCAGTCCGCCTCAGCTTTACAGATGAAGCCGGCCCAGATGGATTGCTTGTGTTTGGCTTCGCCGGACTCTGCGGAATATCCTCTGCAGCTGTCGTCCCCTCTTTCCTCTTCACCCTCTCTGTCCGCCTCAGCTTTGAAGCCGCCGAAGGCGAAGCTTGAGGAGTCATTTCTTCTTCCGCCGGCTTCTCCGGTCTCTTCAGCTTCTTAGATGAAGCCGGGTCGGATTTAGAAGCGGAAGAGCTCGAACACTTGGACTTCCGCTTGCAAGCCATCGTGGTTGCGAAGAGCCCGAACCCTGGAGAGACCGGATCCGCGAGGAAGATTCAAATACAAAATAAAGGGCGCAGAAAAAGACGAAGAGATCTGGAGAGACTGAATCGGCGAGGAAGATTCAAATACAAAGTAGAGGACTTTGGAAGAGGGAAAGTGATTGTGCGGAGGAGTGGACTTATGAAGGAGTGAATTATTTGGGATTCTGTGGTGGGGCCGTGAAATTTTGAGGGGTTGCGCAGTGGGAGGCATGGGCGGGAGTTGGAAAGTTTTTATTTTTGTGAAAGCGGGAATTGGAAATTTTAGGATCGCGCGGGATTTGAAATTTTAGGTCACAATGTTTGGACGTTGGGAGTTTACGGTGTGTTTGGGTGCGTGTGGGTCATGTAGGACTCATGGGCCTGTTTGGTTAATAGATCTATAATTTTGTTATTTTCTATTTATACGGGGTTTAAACGGTTTTTTTTTTAAATAAAATTTAATAAATTAATAATATAATGAATATTATCAAATAATTTTATAATAAAAATTAATTATCTAGATAAATAAATTGAATTGAAAATTATAAATGTTAAAAATGTAAGTTTTTAATTAATTTTATTATACAACATTCTAGATTTTTTAATTTACTATCTTTATTTTATTTAATACTTATATTATTAACTAAGTATTTAATGAATAAAATAACTTATATAACTAAATCTATATATATAAGAACTTATATAACTAAATATATATAAAGATGTACATGCAAATCCATCTAGGCACTTAACCATTATGTGGGGCGATTTCTCATTTTCGAGCGCCTAAACGAACCAGGCGGCCGCCGTTTTGCAAAGTGGTTTTTTAGTTTTATTCCTTTTGATGTTAATTATTAATTACATGCATGTTTTATTCTTTTATAGGTAAGTTATTACTTATTTGTATGTTCTATTCTTTTATAAATTAATAATTATCTGTATATTCATTATTTTTATATTTTATTCGATACATGTATATTGAGTATAATATGCATTTATTATACAATTAAAATTTTCATAAGTAAATTACATTTTTACGTATAATTAAAATTCTTATAAGTATATTACGTACAATAGGAATCGCCTCTTCCACTCAAGTTTGACTACCATATATGAAAGAGAAATTGCCGACGATGAATAAAAATCAAAATGCATAATCAAAAACTTCAAATGGTCGAATGATACCAAGTAATTCATCATAATGATTTTTGATTTTTCATAACAAAATAAAATTAAATAACACTTTTATTGCAAAGGGAGTCAAGACAAGTAATCAATAATGTAAAATAATATCAAACTATATGATATGTAATAGTACTGTTACTCAAGCGACCACCAAGGCAAAGGCCAGTTGACATTGCTCCACAACCGGCATATACGTCGAGTAATGTGAATTCAGACTTGTCACACTCGCTAACGCTATCTTGAGCAAGTTCACAATTTGATTCGCAAGCTATGCCCAAATTTCCCCGTTCGGAATTAACCTCACAACCACCATTCAAATCAACCTCACTGGAAATTGTTGAGTTGCCACTTTTTGCTAGCATCCTTTCAAAAATTTCAAGCACAATATCATAAGGATCCTTCTATAGAAATACAACCCGATTTTAAAACAACAAACAAAACACACAAACAACCTGTAGGCAAATTGACAAACGTTGTATATGGTAGCAAGTACTTAGTGTCACGGTAGTAATCACAAGATGGAATCTTCTTGCTACCTTCATTTTCTTCAGCCTGAAGTATAATGAAAATAATAAATTAATGTTGGTCCAATAGGAAAAAGAACAAAAAATTCAATATGAAAGGTGAAAATGTACCTCCGATATTAATCTCGCTATACGAAGCTTTTTAACAAGAGAATCCAATGGATTGATATCTCGGACGTCAGAAAAAGAATACACGTATAGATGTAATAGGAACACTGTTTTTTATGACCCACAAGAATGAAGTCGCCATTGTTACAATTTAACAAACAATCCTCTACTGAAAAACAAAAGGCTTATTACACTAAGTACATCAGAAACACGCCACGAAATCTCAAAATGTACAAGAAATGGAAATTTGTCTTAGTGTGCTGCGGGAACAGGTACATCGTCAAGTCCGTTGCACCATTTAACGGATTTCGTCTTTAACCTCGTTAAAATTACTGTTTATTTCCCTAAATGCCCTTAATCATTGTTTATCTTCTTCATCTTCATCTTCTTTCTCTTTCCTCTGAAACTCTCAATTCAAAACCCTACAAATCTTCCATACTCACAATACACTCACCCCTCCCAATTCCAGAGACAATAGTCTTACACAACCCACCAAGTCTTCCACCCTCACAACCCCGAAATCGACCAATTTGATATCTCAGAGTGCTTTCGAATTCGACTCCAAACCTCAACTCAGTGAAACGTTTTTCCAGTTTGAACAGAAGCCACAAATCATGGAGCAGGCCGTTGCCAAACCGGTCAACCCGACCCAAAAACCTGCACTCACCGTCTCGCTTCCGAACAAAACCGAGTGGATCCAATTTGCAGGTTCGGAGTCGGTCGCGAAGGCGGCGGTTCAGAAAACAAGTTCGATTCATGAGAAGAAGAAGCACTACCACGGGGTCCAACAAAGGCCGTGGGGCAAGTTTGCGGCGGAGATCAAAGACTCAAACTAGCGGGGTTCTCGGGTCTGACTTGGGACCTTTGACACGACGATCGAAGCTGCCAAGGCCTACGACCGAGCAGCATTCAAGCTCCGCGGCTCGAAAGCCATCCTTAACTTCCCTCTAGAAGCCGGGAAGGCCGAGCCGGTCGTGGCCATGGAGAAAAAACGACATCGCGACGAGGACAAAGAATAAGTTCAGGCTGTGGTCGTAAAGAAAGAGAAGTTGATGGAAACGTCGACAGAGGTTATTTTGACGCCGACAAGTTGGAATTGGGAAGGTGGAAGACTTGGTGGGTTGTGTAAGCCTGTTGTGTCTCGAATTGGGAGGGGTGGGTGTATTGTGAGTGTGGAAAATTTGTGGGGTTTTGAATTGGGAGTTTTAGAGGAAAGAGAAAGAAGATGAAAAAGATAAACAATGATTAAGGGCATTTAAGGAAACAAACAGTAGTTTTAACGGGGTTAAAGACGAAATCCGTTAAATGGTGCAACGGACTTAACGATGTACCTGTTCTCGCAGCACACTGAGCCAAATTTCCGTTCCTGGTGCATTTTGAGATTTCGTGGCGTGTTCCTGGTGCACTTAGTGTAATAAGCCAAAACAAAAAGACACAATACAACAATAAATTTGGAATGAAAGTCATGAAGCGATTTCTATTGAATTATCTTACCGTATCTGATCCTCTATAATACCGCTGTGCTATAAAATATAACAATCCATCGTGTCCCTCAAACATTTCCATTATCTTACATATGTAAGGAGGTTCTCCCTCCCCGGCCTGAATATAAACATGGATAGGACAAACTGTAAATCCATGAAACAAATCAATGTTTACAAAACAATGTAATGCCCGTGAAACATTCTTAAACAACTGTCTTCCAACTTGCCAGCCACAAGTATGGAATGTTCTGGACAACTATTATGTTGTGCGCTGGAGAACAAACAAATGCAGACTATGGCACTTACTAGACATTCTTATTATTAAGTATTCTAACTCACAGGCATCTCAGATATAAATTATACAATCACACAAAAACGTGAACGTAACAATAATAGTTTCATTTTCATAAGAATGCCATTTTCTGGAAAACGTAGCTTGCAATATTTCTTAATAGAAAAGTAAAAACAAAATAGGGCAAACTTACAAATACGTGAGCATCATATTCATATAGACTGTATATGCATCCATCTACCCTTCCTTTTGTATAATGGCAGCGGGCTTGGATTAGATCCACATCCTGTATTGCAAATATATCAGAATATGAAAAGAAAGGAAACATAAGGACAGAAGCAAGAACGAAAACGCAGCGATATACAATGGGAACTTACTCATCTGAGCTGCCAGCCACAAGTTTGTTCCGCAATAACACCTTCATGACCCATTAGGTTGATACCTCTTTCTACATACAAGTTCACCAATAACAAGTACATGGTACTCATTGTGTCATTCAGGACATATCTAGAGACTTTGTATGAAATACATGGCTTTGTAAAGTTTCTATTAGTTTATAAAGAATCACACACAACTATCACTATTCACTTGGAAGCAATCTTCTTGGAATGAAAGCAATCCAAGTTACAATATATATACCAATGAGTGTTCCTATAAAACAAAATTTGAATTCTTCTTTGTTGCACAGAAGACAATATTGAAGTTAACCAGAATCTTCAAACAAAAGCCAAATAGAACACCATTCATTGATCTTAAAACTATAAACAAACATTTCACCTTGCTTCGGTATCTCGTGGAGCACTTTTTTGAGCCTCTTCTGCCATGATCGGCTTGCCAATAAACCTAGCCTCATCATCTGCGTCTTCAACAGAGACTTCACCTCGTTTGTGTTTGGCATCACTCTCTTCACACCATGAGCTTTCTTCTCAACGCAGTGTTCAGTGGCCCCCATTATACCCCAAAAGTCCGCTCCACTCACATCACCAATCAATTTCCAATCTCCAATGCCACCGGTCCCTAATACTCATTATAATTTTTGACACGACTCAATACATAATTAGAAATTTGCACGAGATTTATTTAGGTCAACTCGCATAACTAAAATTTCAGATCATTTACGGTTCAACTTATTATGACACGTTTAATAAACGGGTGAATTTTGGATCAACCTGTTAACCCGTATAATAACCTGTTAACCCATTTAATAAATGAGTAAATTTCGGACTAACCTACTAACCCGTATATTGATCAATTTAATAAACGCGTCTTTACTAACTCATATATCTACCCATTTACATACCTAAATATTTATTAAATCTTATAGTTTAAATAGGTTAAACATGTTAAATAAGTAAAACGGATCATACATTAATTGAGTTTTCAATACGACCTATTTATTAAATGAGTTATACGGATTAACTCAGTCATTAACACATCGAGTTCGAGTTGAACATTCTTGACACGATTATTAAACGGATCAAATTTGAATTGAGCATATATGAATAAAATAGAGTCCATAATGCGATACGAAACCGACCCATTTCCACCCATGTACACCCTCATAACAACCAAAGGTTTATCCAATCTCCAACGCCACCTGTCCCTAACACCCATACACCCTCATAACCCACCAGTCATGTTATCAACGCCCAAATCCCCTCCAAACGAAAATAAAATATCTCTTTAGTCGTCGTCTCCAACACTCCCACTTTGATTCACAAACCCACTAAAACCACCTTCTCCCTCCCTCTCCTCCCCAACTACTACCGTAGCCGCCATGGAGAACTACTCCTACAGCTCCTACCCTGACTCAGGTGACTCGTCGCCACGCTCGCGTGAAATCGAATTCGAGAATCCACCACCATGGGACGTGGACCAAGCGAATACGCATCCCCAAAACTATAAAGTGAAACTGATGTGCAGCTACGGCGGCAAGATCCTCCCTCGCCCACACGACAACCAGCTCTGCTACGTCGGCGGGGAGACAAAGATCCTCGCCGTCGATCGAGGCATCAAATTCGCTGCTATCATTTCCAAGCTGTCCTCGCTGTCCGAAAACGACGTGTCGTTCAAGTACCAGCTCCCGGGCGAAGATCTTGACGCCTTGATCTCCGTCACGAATGACGATGACTTGGAGCATATGATGCACGAGTACGATCGCATGTACCGGACTTCTGCCAGGCCCGCGCGCATGAGATTGTTCCTCTTCGATGCGATCCTCAATGGCGGGCTCGGGTCAGATAGTGGGAGATCCGACAGAGATCGATTCGTTGAGGCTCTGAATTCGGGTCCCACCCAGGCCCCTGACCAAATTCCCAAGCCTCCTGGACCAAATGTCGACTTTCTCTTCGGTATGGAAAAGAGTGGTGTCGCTGCTGTCGTATCGCCTCCTCCGCCTCCGGTCCCTACGGTACCAGAACACGCGGCTCCACTGCCGGAGTTTCAGGTCAGACCCGGTCATGGCGATATGGTCATCACGT
The DNA here is from genome assembly GCA_032719365.1 of Prinsepia uniflora. NCBI lineage: Eukaryota > Viridiplantae > Streptophyta > Magnoliopsida > Rosales > Rosaceae > Prinsepia > Prinsepia uniflora. The sequence continues at coordinate 882,883 of CM064873.1, forward strand.
CCGACGCGGTGGTAAGCCCGGTGGAGTTCCAGAGGCAGTTACAGAGGCTCCAAATCGGGGAACAAGATCAGCAAGCTATGTATGGGAGGAAGAGCGACGAGAACCTTGTCGGTGGTTATGGCGGTTCCGGAGATTATTACATGCAGAAGATACCGGAGAAGGCCCCACCCCCGCCAGGTTACTGGCCGGACATGCAGGTTACGACCGGTGGATTTACCGGGGCACCGGAGCAGCCTATGTACATGGCCACGGCAGCCGGAGGCGGCGCTATTTACCAAGCGCCGCCGCCAATGGTGCGACCGGTGACAGGCGCAGGCGGTCAAGGGTACTACCACGTGCCACAGAGGATGGGGTCTGAAGTGTACCGGGATCAGCCGATGTACAACATGGTATCCCAGACTCAGGTACAGCAGCCGAGTACGCTTCCGCCGCAGCCGCCAAAGTACGTGGCGACATACGCTGATTCGACGCCGCAATATACGCAGATGGCGTACGATAGTGCGACGGGGAGGCAGGTGTACTATACTGCACCGGGAGGTATTGTGCAGCAACAGCAGCCTCATCAGCATCAGCATCAGGCGTTCCAAGCTGTGGGTCCCCGTCCGACGGTCGTTAGCGGGGGTGAAATGAGAGTGGGCGGTGGGTTGGGTCAGGAGGCTAAAGTGGTGGGTTCAAAGCTTCCACAATCGTCGGTGTGATGATAATTGACATTTAATTATACAATATTTTCCTAAATAATAGATAAGGGATAAAATTTAGTTATGTTGTGTTCTGTCCTATGTTTGATATAATATATAGTATTACTAGTTTTGGTTTTTTTGGGTATGTTTTATTGGAGAAGATATTTATTGGTTTTATGCCTTTTTTTTTTGTATGTTTGTTTTATTGGAGAAGATATTTATTGGCTTTATGCGTTGTTTTTTAATTATTACTTTGTTTGTGCATGAGTTATTGAATTAGCTTATCAACTTAGTCACTTTAGATTATCGTTATTTTTAATAATTTATAGGGATGTGAGAAATTTCTAGTTTGAAAATTATAAATTTCTAATTGATAATTGTATATTTAGGACACATTTACATGAGAATAATTAATAATTAGAAAAGTAGACCATTCGAGAAATAATTCGACTCTTATTTTGCAGAGATTTTGAGAAGGTCATCTCTCTTCAGTTCTTTTTTCTTGTTCGGGCGTTGCTCGTCTCTTTACCAAAAAAAAATAAAAAATACAAGACACTAACATATAGGATGCCATATGACTTGGATGCTAATTGATCCTCACTTCCATTATATAATGCTAATGTATGGTGGTAGATAGAGGTGGGCACGGTGCGGTTCGATACGGATATTGGTAATATCCAAATTTAAATCGTTAAAATTTTAAAGGTTCGATACGGTTTGGATTTTCTAAAATTAGAAATAAAACCGTTTCGATCCAAATCGTTACTAACAGTTCGGTTTGGATCGAAACAGTTTAAAACCGTTAAGGAATAAAAAAAAATAAGGATACAAAAAAAAAATCAATACTCAATATTCAAAATTTATATATTAAGCTTGATAAATATTGAATTGCAAATATTATCACTATATTAAGACTTATCAAACATACAAACTATTTAATAATTTTTTATTATACTCTTATTTGAGTATACATATGCTTATATGGGTATATCTATGTATCATTTTATTTTTATTATTTTTATTTTGTATTACTAATAGATTTAAACATTAATAAAAATTAATATATTCCTTAACGGTTCGGTTTAGATTTAACGGATTTTCAAAATGAAAATCCAAAGCCAAATCCAAATTGTTACTAACGGAACGGTTTGGATTCTCAAACCTTTGGACTTTTATCCGGTCAAACCTAAACCATTGAATAAATAACGGTTTGACGCAGATCGGTTAGCGGTTTTAACGAATTCGTGCCCACCCCTAGTGGTAGCTAGATGCTAATTGATTCCTAGATCCATTATATTGACATTCCCATCCGATGTTAAAATTACAAAAAAAAAAAACTTGAGTTTATTTGGTGTTCTTAAAGTTTCTTATATGTTCATTTCATGTGGATTTTATTTTGAGATAACTGGTAGTGATTTCTTATGCTTAAAAAAATGAAATTTGTAACTTTATTATAGTGAAATTTTATAATTATTGTAAAAATTATAGGACCATTTTAGCACATAACAAATTAAAATAGATAATAGGAATCATTAACTTCTCCTCTTAGTACTTGCTAATAAAGCTAACAAGACTCATGGGTGTAAGCGGGGTGGTAAGAAGACTTATTTGTCTATGCTGCTCAGTCTCTGGTTAAGGGTTCGATCTCTCAGTATCGTTCGTCGAGTCTTGACTTAATCTTCATATCTTTGTAGGTTTGGTGATGTGGGTCGTAATTTACAGGTCAGTGTTGAATCCAAATGGTTCGATTTTGGGTAAATTCTAGTTAAAAAAAAAATTGAAGATAACAAAAATATATTTACTTTTTTCATGAAAACAAAATTAATAATAATGTTTGAGTTAATAAAGTTGACGAATGCTCAATTGTTTTTTGTCCTAACTCGCAAGTTCTAACATACGGTCCACACACCCGTAACCCTTCTCTCTCTCTCATTTGGTTTCCTCTGTTTTCCCGCATCATCCAACAGTTGGACTCGGCGCCCTCTGCCTCTATCTCCTTCCATCACCTCCCTTCCAAACCCTAACCCCAAATTTCAACAATCAAACCTAATTTTCCTCCAATCGAACACTGACGCGATCCAAGTCACGTTCGATTTCTTGATTCCACTATCCGGCGACCCATTCTTCAAATTTCAGCCATGCCCAAGGCTCCCAAAGCTTCGCGGGATTAATATAATGATCGAATCGTTGAAGCACCGTACGAAGTTATTATATGGGTTTGAGCAATGCCGGAGCTTCACAGAGGAGTCCGCCGAGGCCGTGCTAGGGTAGCTCGCAAGCCATCGGACGCATCGCCGCGGTCGCGGAGGGCTCGTGCGACGGTCGCCAGAGAAACCGCTGAGGCCGCGGTGAGGCCCAGGACAAGGTTGTCAGTGAGAAAATTGAAAGAAGAGGAGAAGCAGAAGTCAGACCCGGAGAAGGAAGACCACGTGATTGTGATATCGGAAAAAGATTCCGATTCAGAAGGCAAAAAGGGAAAGGAAATTGTCGAGGAAGATAAGGAAGCTCTGATGGCTGACGATAGTGGTGGCTTGAGTGCCAACAAGGCTGTTGGGGCAGAGGAAGAGGGCAGTACTTCGCCTTTCCCCGAAAAGGTTAGCTTTTTTTTTCGCTATTTGATTCTTTGGGTGCATTGTGTGTTTTGTTTTCTTCAGTTGGTAACCTGGGCTTGTATTTCTGCTGATGGAATGTGTTTTCTCTCTTCATTCTTGCTCTTTGATTGTTCAATTTATTGGTAATGGTCTAGGTCTATTGATGTATCAAACATTAATTGTGTTCCTTTGTTTTATGTTATTGTGAGATTAGATTCCAATTTGGTTGGGTCGACTAATGTTGGTGTCTTAAATCTTTCAGATGTTTTCTTTGTTGGGTGCACGCATTTCTACGATTCTATATACCAATTTTCTATCTCGTTCTTGAGCCAAATTAGTCAATGTAACTTAAAGGATGCAGTGGATGGGATTAACTTAATAATGGTAGTCTTTAAATGAATACATTGAATTGGTGTTATTTAATGATGGTCTGGCAATCCTTCTACATTTCATCTGAAAAATATAGATTTTGTTTTGACTTTTGTATGTTTAGTTCAATGGTGATGCATTTTATTGAAAACCACTTTCTTAGGTTCAAGTAGGAGGGTCACCACTCTATAAGGTAGAGAGAAAGCTGGGTAAAGGTGGCTTTGGTCAAGTGTTTGTTGGTCGCCGTGCTTCAGGTGGAGTTGATCGTACAAGTAGTGCTGGTGCTATTGAGGTAAGTTCAAAGTTTCTTCTGCTGAAAGAAAAATTTGACTATTTGGTTTCTTTATCAGTTACTGGTCTTATAGATTTCCTTCTCTGTTTGGTTTATCAGGTGGCACTTAAATTCGAGCACAAAAACAGTAAAGGCTGTACTTATGGTCCACCATATGAGTGGCAAGTTTACAAGTGGGTATTCTCGTTCTACTTGATTTTCAGTTTTTTCATGGTTTTATTTTCCTAGGGTGTTGCAGCTGGGTTCAGTATCAGTATTTGTGGTTATAAATTAGTCCTTTCTTATTGTTGAACAGTACTCTTGGAGGTAGTCATGGAGTGCCTAAAGTACACTATAAAGGAAAGCAAGGAGAATATTATGTCATGGTGTAGATTTTGCTCTCTCTTGTATCGTTATTTTTTCAATAATGGCTTAGAGTTTCTTGTTTTCTTATACTAAACACATTTCTTATTCTATGTTTGCAGGTTATGGACATGCTAGGGCCCAGTTTATGGGATGTATGGAATACTTCAGGGCAAGCGTGAGTATTAAGATTACCATAGTTCTTTTCCAAAATTTCTTATTCATTCCTTTCGCTGTTATCTTGAGATCTGAGCGTGAATAGTCGACTGAGGATTCGTTGGAAGACTCCATTTTTAGTGTCTGCAGCTTATTCTGTGGTGTCTGAATGGAGCAAAGCTGATGCAACATGTTTTTAGTCGTGAGTTTAGGAGGATATCTTCTTACTTATCCTCAGAGGGCACTCTTATTGAGAGTTTTGAGTTATTCTTCAACTTCTGTTTTTTGAAATATTTTTAGTTATATATAGTTTTTGTTTATGTTTGAGGAAACACAGGATGTCTGCAGAAATGGTCGCTTGCATAGCTGTCGAGTCTTTATCAATTCTAGAGAAGATGCACTCTAGAGGGTATGTGAATGTTGTGTTTGTTGCCCTTTCGTATATGAATACTAAATCTTATTTAATGCTCTTGTTGAATGATTTGTTTGTTTCTTTTCCATATTTGATTTCTAACTTGATTTCAAATCACGACTTGTCAACATTAGCTATGTGCATGGAGATGTAAAGCCAGAAAACTTTTTACTTGGACAGCCATCTACGGCACAGGAGAAGAAATTATTTCTTGTTGACCTTGGACTAGGTAAGTAAATATATTTCATCGACATGGCTTTCTCCAGTTATTCCATTTGCTTTCATATCTTATGTCTCAATCACCTGATTTTGCAGCTACAAAATGGAAAGACACTAATGGGGGGCATGTTGATTATGATCAACGTCCTGATATGTTTAGGTGAAATATTAATTACATTATTTTGGAGTACGTTTCTTCAGTGTTGTTGTAACCCTAGCCCTAAATTTTTTTTCCTTTGTACTCCCAGGGGAACTGTGCGATATGCTAGTGTTCATGCTCACTTGGGAAGAACTGCTAGTAGAAGAGATGATCTTGAATCACTTGCTTATACACTTATTTTTCTCCACCGAGGCAGGTTACCATGGCAGGGCTATCAGGTATATAATATGGTTTAAGCTTGGAGTTTGCTTCACTCCTTTTATTGAGTTTTATTATTCAAATTGTCTGAACTATACTTGCTGCTGTTGACAGGGTGATAACAAATCTTTCCTAGTTTGTAAAAAAAAGATGGCAACATCTCCTGAAATGCTGTGCTGCTTCTGCCCGCCACCTCTAAGGCAATTTCTCGAGGTAGTGGTGAACATGAAATTTGATGAAGAACCAAACTATTCTAAGTTAATTTCGTTGTTTGAGGGTTTGATAGGATCAAATCCTGCAGTAAGGCCAATCAAAATTGATGGTGCTCAAAAGGTAATTTTAGTGATATTGAAATATATATGGTTTTCTTTTGTATGTTCATCGGCCTTCTAAATCTATTTCTTTCAAAATTTTGTAGATTATTAGTCAGGTTGGGCAAAAACGGGGTAGATTGAATATGGAGGAAGATGATGATGGGCAGCCAAGGAAGAAAGTTAGGCTAGGAGTGCCTGCAACACAATGGATTTCGGTTTACAATGCTCGGATGCCGATGAAACAGAGGTAGAAACTCATTTTAGACTGTTGTTATCTTTGTCAAATGTTGCACTTTTCCCATCAGCTGATAGTGTAGTTTCATTATTTTCTTGCATATCTGCTTGGTATTTTAGTCAAATGATTTGAATAGGTTTCATGAATTGCTGACTCATTTTTCTTGTGCCTTGCTCGTATTTTACTAGGTATCATTACAACGTTGCTGATGCAAGGTTGGCACAACATGTGGAGAGAGGGATTGCAGATGGTCTGCTTATAAGTTGTGTGTCATCTTGTTCAAATCTATGGGCACTTATTATGGATGCTGGAACCGGTTTTACAAATCAAGTTTATGAGCTTTCACCCTTCTTCTTGCACAAGGTGGGTATCTGGGCTTTGTCTATATTCTTAAAAGATCTTATACTCCTCAAACAATTGACAGATTCCTTGTTCCGAATGGACAGGAATGGATCATGGAACAGTGGGAAAAGAACTATTACATCAGTTCTATTGCCGGTGCTAATAATGGAAGTTCCCTAGTGGTGATGTCAAAAGGTATGCTGGTTGAGTGATTAGTTATGTCATTTATCTTTGAACTTTAGTTCTGTTATAGGTTATAGTTGCTTCACCTATGTGGACCTACCTATTTTAAGTAATTATATGCCAAAGTCTCATATATGATGTGTAAAATTTGGCTTGGAAGCAATGAGTGAATATATTTCTTACTCTTTTAGTGCTCTCTTGCAACTTCTGATTATGTGGTAACGATTCTTTTTGGACTTCCTGCATTTGTTGACAGCATGTCTATTTATAAATTTTGCAAATCAACGTTAGCCCAATTGATCCACTAAAGTATTTGATTGTAACCCTATCTCTGCAGGAACCCAATATACACAACAGTCTTACAAAGTAAGTGATTCTTTCCCCTTCAAGTGGATTAATAAGAAGTGGAGAGAAGGATTCCATGTGACCTCAATGGCAACTGCTGGGAGCCGGTGGGGTGTTGTTATGTCTCGTAATGCTGGGTTCAGTGATCAGGTGAGCTGGTGCCCGTCTTATGTTCACCATTTGCTCTCTGTAGGAATGTTAGTGTTATAGCGGATATTCCATGCTTGTTTGTTGATATAATATGCTAACATTTTACAAAATTAGCTGCCTTACTTTATTGTTAGTTCAGTTTAGCATATGGTTCTGCTCTTTCTTAACTTGATTCTCGTTGAATGATATTGTGGATTTTTCAAATCACTCTAGATCCCTTAGCAATCAGTATTTTGGTGTTGTTTCTACTTTTGTGTGAAGTGTGACTTTTCTTTTTCCAATGTAATAGCACCTCTTGGAGCTATTTTCGAAAGGTTTAGTGACAGTAAAATTTTATGTTGGACATGATAAGCGAAAGAGGAAAAATGAATACATTCAATGTGCTTTATGATGTAGTGAGTTCATCGTAGATGGAGTTCATCTTTTAGGATATGATAAATTGAAAGCCAACCAGACTTAGATTTACCATTATTCCAGGTTGACCTGGGGTTTAGAAAATTGAATCCTGTATGGCAAACTGGTTTGGCAATGCTTTTATGTATTAAAATGTGATCAGTGGTATTATATAATAACAAATGCTTGTTTTTTTAATTCCTTATTATTGTATGGTTTTGATTTGTTGTCCACTCTCATTTAGGTTGTGGAGCTTGATTTTCTCTATCCAAGTGAAGGCATCCACAGACGTTGGGATAATGGGTTCCGGATAACAGCAACAGCTGCAACTTGGGATCAAGCGGCTCTTATCTTGAGTGTTCCCAAACGCAAACCTGGGGACGAAACTCAGGAGACTTTGCGCACATCCCAATTTCCTAGCACACATGTGAAGGTACAAAATAGAAAGAACTCGCACATAATTCATTTTTTGTTCAAAAATGAACCGACTTTGATACCAACTTAGCTTTCTTAAGGCATATTAATAGTATTGATACCCTTGCTAAATTCTGGTCTACTTGTGCACAGGAAAAATGGGCAAAAAATCTGTATTTGGCTTGTTTATGCTATGGGCGCACTGTATCTTAATTCGATTGTAATTGCCAGAAATGTGTAAGAAAATTTGATTTACGAGTGTGAGTTAGCTACAGCAGCACAGATTCTGTTGTATGATAAATGTTTTATGAGCCTTATAGTTGGCCTTTATTTTGAGATCTCGGCAGTAATTTCTAGTTACCATGCTGTCCTTAATTCTTAATTCTCCTTTACAATGTGTCATGAGACGCAATGTTTGGATTCCTGATATGGAAGAAATCGTAAGCTCAGTGATGTAGTGCATCTGATTAGGGCTGGAGCTGTTTGGTCTGGTTTGGATTTGTTCAACTTGGACCTCAAGTTGATGGAATGTTTTGTTCTGGTTCATAATACCCAATTGCAAATTGCAAAGCCGAACCAATGTCTCGATCAGTTTCGCTTAGACATCAAACACTAACCAAATCTGGTCTAGCAACTTGTTCGGTTGTGTAGTATGGATGAAAATATCGTCGGCCCGCGCTCCTTTTAATGTCGCTTGATATATCGGAAAATTTGGTTAGCGACACCTAAAGGGGCGAACGAAATTGACCAAAATATCGAAGATTTTTCTTGTTTTGGTCCTACAAATCCTTCTCTGGGATTAAAACGATGAAAATTGACTATTAATTTGTGAAACTTGGATGTAAAACAAAATAATTTGAGTCAGGGTGAAAAACTCGAGTTGCAAACCTGCGGGAGGAAGAAGATGATTGTTAGTTTATATACTGTATATATTATACGTTGCTTAAACTTCCAATCAGGCTGGCTAGCGAGATATATGATATAATAAATTGGCAATCTCCCTTAGCAATTCGCATTTTAACTCCCGATTTTCATGATCTCTCTCAATCAAATTGCATGTCACAAACCGACTCCCATAATACGATATTGTTCGTTTTGGGCCCAGCCCTCACAATAGTGTGTTTTATTTCTTAACCCAGGGGTTCTAGGTTCGACTCCCATTTTTCATAGTTGCCGAATACTTTTGTTTTGTATCTTTTTATCCGATTTTAGAACAAAGTTTGTCCTCTTTTTCAATTTTAAATATATTAATTCCTTCCAATTTTTGAATAAAGTTTGACCCTATTTTTTTATCCTTTTTTTTTCCAATAAGTTGTATTAAAAATGTCCAATTTTTAGACTAAATTTCCATCATTTTTGTTGACTGTCAACGATATCGATTTTGATATTTAGAGCGAGATATCCGTAAATTTGACTAGCAATATATCCGTCGATATCAATATTTCAATCATTGGTCTTAAGTAAGGATGAAAATATCTTTTTGCACGGAAATATTGAATGTATAAAAATATTGATTTTAATATTGATATTGATCGTAATAAACAAAAAAAAATGTTAGAAATTTAGTTTAAGATCTAAAAATTTGGAATTAATTTTTAAAAAAAAAACTTAAATGATCTAATACTATTTGTATAAGACTAATATTTATACATAAAAATTAAAGTGAGATTTTTCTTCTCTTTATTTTTATGTCAAAATATTTAAATACTTCTATCCCTTTATTTTAATGTTGCGATCTTTATCGATATTTTTATTTATAATCCGAACTCATAAAAGAGAAATAATATATTGGAACTAACGTGAAATCAACTATCTAATATTGAATTCTGAGATTTTTCCTTGTATATTAAAAATTAGTTATTAGTTTATAACACTAGTGATCTTTCGTAGTCAAAGTGGAAGGCAGTGTAAAAACTCATGGATTTTAACTTTTTAATTTCGGAAAAAAAAATAATGATAAATATCAAGGGTAGGGCCGTAGGGGTGTAGGGAGGGTCCCAGTGTAGTGATTGGATTATTATGCAAAAATAAGTCGAATTCTAAAGTAGAGTGAAAAAAGAAGATGATAAATATGAGTGTCCCGCTAAGACACATAGCCAGAAACAGAGAGAGATAGAGAGCATGGCTTCGTCTTCTTCCTTTTCTCATCTCTCAGCCATCCCACAACGCCTGCTCTCAAAATCCTTACCATCGCAATGTAACTGCTATCTCTCACTCTCTCTCTCTTTCTCTGTCTTAGAATTATTACCCATTAAAGCACTTGTTGAGACTTCCAATTTCTCCTCATTTCCATGCACACACTCCTTAATTTCACGGAGCTGCTTTTATTTATGGCTTTCTTCGTTCACATGTCTGCATGGGTTGTTCGTGTTCTTGTTGCTCAGTATAACTATAAGCAAGAAAATTTCAACTAGCCACATTTTTTCCTTGTGTTTCTTTCAGTCAAATTGCTATCTACGGTCGTGGGTAGGCTATGTTTAGTCGCTGCTTGCAAAAGATCTAAGAGAAAGGAAGGTCAATTTACCTGATGTTCATTTGATTTTCATCAATAATGATGGGTCCTTTTTGTTTTGATTTTCTGGGTTCGATTTATTCTCAAATGTTCAATATTTGCCTCAATCCAATTTTTTGGGCTATTATATCTAGTAGGGCACTGAAGATTTGAGAAATTGGCAGATATGCATGCCATCGAAGTTTAGAAAACAAATTGCGAAATTGAAATTGTGTGTAAAACTGGAAGTAATGTCATGAAATCTTAAGCCTTAACAGCCACTCAGACCATTAAATTATTTGCTAGCTCTTTTGTTTAGTTCCTGATATTGGACGGTGAGGATTCCAGCATTCAAATGTGCCTTTTCAATTGTGGCTAATGAACTTTGGTTTATGCCTTTGATCATTACTTTGATTGATAGGAAATGATTCTAACTAGCTTTTTGTATTGTATTTCCACCATCGGCAGTCAATTCAAAATCAGCGGGGTTTCATGTAAGGTCTAATCTTGAGAATGAGAGAAGCAGTCCAGGGGATTCAAACCACTCAACTAATCCATCAAAGGTATTCATCTCTTTCTTATGTAACTTTTACGGTGTTACATAGATCAACGGGATAATTGTTGGTCCTTGTTTATTGATTTTATGGTAAAATTTGATTATAAATGGTTGTCTACTTCGTGAAGATAAAAGTAACCAAGGTGCATTGATCACAGGAATCTCAGGTTTCAATCTCTCGACGACTGTGTCTCACATGTCTGTGTTCAACTGCTGCTTTGATAAGCAACTCTGCCATATCTGCTTCTGTTCCAAAGGCATTTGCACTGGATGGTAATAGACCTGGTTGCCGGAATTGTGGGGGAAGTGGAGCTGTGCTTTGTAAGTACATTTTTCCTTGTTATAAGCCAGACTTGGAGATGATGCTGACCTTTTGTTACTTTCTTGAATGGTTGGTTGGTCAAAGAGATGAAATTCCTCACTAATTTTAGACGGAGTTGCTTTGCTTAGAACATAATGAGATGATGTTCTTATTCTTCAAGCTGTTGATCTCCTATATGTAACCTGGGTTTCTATATGTAACCTGGGTTTCATTTTCCATTGAAATTTTGAGTTTTAAGTTTACTTATGGTATTCCTTTCGTCTATGAGATGTTAATTTTCTTTTCATTTAGGTGATATGTGTGGTGGTACAGGAAAATGGAAAGCTCTCAACAGAAAACGCGCTAAAGACGTCTACGAGTTTACAGAATGTCCAAACTGTTATGGTATGTACTTCCTTGAGGAAGAAATTTCCATTCGGCATTTGTACTTTTTCTTCGACGAGTCATTTCTTCTTCTTGTTATGGACAGGTCGGGGGAAACTCGTATGTCCAGTTTGTTTAGGGACTGGTGTACCAAACAACAAAGGTCTTCTACGGAGGCCTGATGCAAAGCAGTTACTGGATAAGATGTACAATGGTCGGCTATTGCCAAACTCGTAACAGCGTCGACGTTCAACATCTCCGGTGACGTCCCCTAGATGAGAGCTGGGTTTTGGCAGTGTGACCATTCATTTTTAGCGTACAATATGATCATTTTAGAAGGGTTAAAAAACCCAAGATACATGTAGACTTTATAGGGCTCCTTTGTGCACACTAATAAAGCTTGATGGATATGGATTTGAAGGAAGTTAGGATCACCTTAAAATTAAGGGCAATTAAATCATAAGTCCTTACTAACATATAAATTTATTCAAAAACTTGCATATAGAAAAATTAAACTCATAGGTCCTTTGACGTCAAAGGACTATACAATTGAAAATAGACCATAGTTTTTATATAAATTACAAATAATATCATCAAATTATAAACTCATCTATCAACAATAAAAAAAAACACTTACTAAAATCTATTATGATTTCAATATTACTTTTTTTTATTATTATAAAATTATATTGAGAATTATGAAAATATTACTTCTATTTATATTATTTTTTCACTTGCTCATTTTAAAAGTAATATGAGTATCTCGTCTAATTTAAAGTAAGATAATTAAAAACAATAATTTTTCAAAAATACTTTTGAAGATATTAAATAATTTGGCTAATTTATTATATGCATAATATAATAAAGGGCCCAAGAGGCCAAAGAAATCAAACACTAAGGGACACATGGGGCAAAGAGGACAAAAAAAAAAAGACAGTGTTATTTTTAATTGTTTAAAAGAATTCCCAATAATTCACTCATCCTCTTTATTGAAATATAAAAGGGTAGATGTGGAATTTATTGCTTACAAATTCTGTTTAGAGACTTTTGAATTAAAAAAAATTGAAATAATGTCTTATTTTGTTTAATATAAAAACATTAAAGGTTTTAAATAAAAGTAAAAGTTGTTAAGGGTGTAATAATGATTTACTCTAAAATCAATTGGTAATGGGGAGAGGCCCAATTCGTTATAAAATTATGCAATTTTCGGATGTAGAATATTTGTACTTTTACATTCTCACACGTCTTCATTTGTGCCGAATCTTACCTTTGGATGTAGAACATTTATATCGTCGAATTCTTACACGCTCCTTCATGTGCTGCGAATTTTCAAGTTTAATACGGGGACAACTCGTATTAGGTGACATAGAGTACATGTGATGGTATTAGGTGATTTGGAGCACCTATGTCGGTTAAGTATTACACATAGGATAATTTACTCTGATATTATGAAAGAAGTTAGGATTACACCCCAAAATCAATTGGCAACGAGGGAGACCCAACTTCTTAAAAGTTCTTATAAAGTTGTGCAACTTTCGGAGGTAAGATATTTGTATCTTCACATTCTCACCTGGTTTATTAAACACCTTCAATGAATGTAGGGTTTTTTCAAATCATGCACTTTATGAACAAAAACGAAGCTGGGTTTGGAATAGGCAAAAACCGAAAACAAAAGCGATTTTTTCCCTTTTCTTCTTTCGACACCCAGCAAAACAAATCTGAAGTTTATGAATACACTGACATACTATGGATACATAAGGAATTCATTCGATTTGCTTTCCTACGAGATTAAACAGCTTGTGCAGCCCAAATAATAATTTGTATGAGCCAAAATGCAAAGGGCATATTACTACCCACAGAAAAACAGAGTAAAAATATTATTGCATACGTAGAAACTTTTCATCTTCCGAAAAATGAACTCAATTCACTTGGGAGCTCCTTTGGAGAAGACAAGATAAAGCCTTTCCACAAGGAGTTTGCCTATTTGGTGCGAAAACTGAGAAACTGTGGAATCAGGGCTGACTGTTTGGAAGCTTGATGAGTACAGAATGCTCTGGTTTGTGATCGCATTCAAAGTCGAGATGAACAAAAGCTCTTTCAACTTCGGGAAGTTTTTCAATCTTTATCTGTAGGGTCTCTCCGATGGCATGTGCTTCTTTTAAGGGCAACTCTTCCGGGAGTTCAATGTCGACCTGTTTCAAAAATGGTTTAGCTTTCAATGCCATTTGATTGATTCTGTAACTTGTAACGGACACAAGGCAAGTTTTCCATCAAGATAACATGAGATCGAAATTCCCCAAAATATGACTAACCTCCACGAAATAGAGAACACCAAATGTGTATGCCCGAACCGTGTCAATTCGCTTCACTTGAGGGTGCATTATGGTTATATATGTGAGTTGTCGTAGGAATTCAGGAGGGGCCGATTGCCCCACAAGAGAGACTGCATGTTTCAAACAAGAAGTTACTCAAGAAAACAAGAAAATCTTCCAATTCTTATCTCTTCTCTGAATTTGACATAAAAGGTCCGACTACAAGCTAGCATGAAAGTTGGCTGTGTAGAAGCAGCATGAAAAGTAAACTAAGGAAAACAGGAGAAAGATGGGAACTTCTACTAAAGATTCTTGTTTAGATTAGAAGGTATTGAAGTAGCTGGAATAATCACCTGCATTTTCCATAACAGTTCCGGACCAATTTACAATTGTGTAGACAGCAAGCATAATAGCTCCAGCAGGATCAAGCCACCAGTAGAACTTATTAGCAAGAACAGCAGCAAGCAATCCGACAACATTTGTTACCACATCAAAATAGTGATCCTGGTAATTGGCATACAAGGAAGTCATGTAACTTGGACAATAAAAGAACTTAAATCTCTTAATATAATAAACAAAAGAAGCGGCAAAAAGAAACCTTTGCGTAAGCACGGACAATTTTGTTTCCCGATGTCCTACAATATAACCAAAGTGCAAGTTTTACGGCAGTGGCAAACAACATGATTGCATACAACCATGCCAACTGATTCGAGGACATCTTTTCAGTAGGATCATCTGTAATTAATTGTTCTACAGCCTGGATCAATACCTGAAACCCTGTAAGAAAGTGGAAGGGTACCTTTAATTATCATATAATAGAGTCAATCAGATATTATCATTCCTTTGTTTTTCAAAGAGGAACATACGAATCAATGATGATACAAGACAAATTCATGTGGAGAAGTACACAATATAACATAAAAAATAAGATGAAAGAGAGAGCTTCAGCAACAGAAACTATTGGAAAGAGAAGCTAGAATGATGACATACCAAGTGTAGCCATGATAGCAGCAAAGATGATTATGCCGACGGGCTGAACCCTCAATTTTCCAATGGGATATTTATAGATATTGATCTGCTTCATTGCCAGGTGAGTGAACCAAAGTATTCCACCAGCCATGAGATCTAGTAAAGAATCTAGTGTTGATGCAGCAATGGCTATGGACCCACTCTTTACAGTAGCATAGATCTATACATTAAAAAATTATGAACTTAGAAGGGCTACTAATTAAGGTTCCATTTGGATGAAGGAGCTTGAAAATTTCAAAAACTACAAGACATTAGGTCCAATGTATTTGAAATGAATAGTTGTAGTAACGAATGATTTGAACTCCGTTACTTTACCTCCTTTTCGAGTTATTCCAAACTTAGCATATGTGGATTGTAATAGGCTAAACAATCAATTTAACCTCATTTAATTCTTCAACATATTATTTTTGTTTCACATATCTTATGAACTGCAATCATAGAAACCCTTTTTTTCTTGGATGTTCTTTGGGTGCCAAATTAAGTACCTTGAGTGCCAAGAGAAGTATGTTTGCATAGTTAGAAATCTTCATCGCTCTTTCATGCTGTGCTTGCTCGTCAAAATCTTCCTTATCAACGCAGTCGGATGCCACCACAGAATCAACTTCCTCAAAGGATTTGAGTGTTGTAAATTGGTTTTCATAGTATTCCTTCTCATCTGAAATTTGTTAGGCGGCAGAGAAACAAAAGCCAAGGAGAATAAATCAAACACAATCAATTAAACACCACACACCAAAACCCCTTCTTGGGCTCCTCACAAAGTGAAATAAGGAAAAAAGATGATAACTTTTTTCTCAATGCATTAGAACTTGTAAATAAGGAATTATCGCAAACATTTCCCTGCATACATTTTCGCAGTTACCAAACAGAGTTTAAGAGAGAGACCTCGGCTTAAGCCTGTGGTTCGAGAGTAGTCGATTCCGTCAGAAGACTCGGGGTCGACGGCAGCTCGGACCCTGTCAGGAAGCCGCGAAATGAAGTCGGTTCTGAGTGAGTTGTACGAGTTCCTTCGACTGAGTCGCCGACTGCGTCCACCTATCAGCGGCGTTTTCACACCACCCGTATCCGAATTTTCCTCCATTCGGAGCCACACAACCCGTATTTCTCAACCCGCTCCCAAATCAATCTCTCTCGTTCGTCCTCGTTCTCGTTCTCTCTCTCGCTCAGAAGAAGAAGCAGCAGATCTTGAATGAGACAGAGGAGGGCAGCTAACTGTAAACTGAATTTCGCATAACCAATTATCTTTTGTATTTTTTTTTTTAAAAGAAGATGAAAAACAGTAGAGCGCCACGTACGTCCGAATACAGTTTAGCGCTATTTTTCTCTATTTTTATTGCCATCCACAATAGTGTATAAAATTTTGAAATAATTGCCTATATTATATATATATATAATGGAGTGCTAATTTATTTTTTATTTAAAAAAAATTAAATAACTTTTTTTTTACTTTTTAAAATAAATTAAGATTATTAACTACCTGAGCCATTACGTTTTTCTTTTTCTTTTTCCACTCTTCTCATTAGCTAATTATTAATTTTCAATTATAAATTTAATATCTAATATTTAATTTTATTATTATATCCTTAATTATTAAATAATTTAAAGGATATTTTTGTCAAAATTTGTTGGTGAAGCTTTTTGATCTCTTTGCTATATAATAATAGAGACATACAAGAAATACAATTATTTTTATGAGCGTAATGTTTTTTTTTTCATTTTATGAAAGTACATAGGATCATTAAAATTATAATAAAATCGTATACACTGGGGTGCATTATCATGGCCTCGTTAAAATTCCAACCCGATCTAAGAAAAAAAAACTTTAAGCAATGTGAAATTAGCCGTTCGACAAATCTTCAAAACTTACATCATAGATAATATCTATCAGATGATTTCTCAAATTATACTACTTCAAAAATAACATTAACTCGATGAGTGTAATAGTAATATACAAGTTCAGATGTATAGAGCTTTGTCATCAACTTTGTCCTCATTTTAATTATGAGCTTCCATTGACAAGAGTCAAAATAAGTGAAGAAAATTGAATGCAATTGAAATATTATACCATAGTACTTGAGTACCACTCAATTATTTTATCCATAATTATGAAGCAAGAACTGGTCATGTCTGGTTAGTGACTTAGAAAGGAGATGATGAAGAAGCATGTATGAGTTCATGGATCAATTATTATTAACCATGCCAAATAATGGCAAGTTGAACATGGCATGGCAAGAGCTCAAAATTTTGGTTCAACATGGCATGGCAAGAGCTCAAAATTTTAAGTCACCAAACCAAAAAGCAATGCAATACAAAGCCAGAATGGGGTGCTATATATAATTTCAGATTGCCTTACTGGTTTAAGATATTAAAATTAGTTTGAAAGTTTGATTTTGTTTTTTATAATATGACTAAGATTCTGCACTTTTGTTTGATTAATTAATAATGTAGTTACTATTAATTATGATTTATTGGTAATTTTTGTCATTTATAATAATAAAAAAAATTATTTACAACTTACAAATATGGCGATAACGTTGTATATTTATACAGAGATTAATATTAATTCAGCTAAAATTTGTATATAATAATTATATATATAAATTAATATTATTGTAATTAATCAAGTTTTCTTTTCTGACTTTGATACATTAGAGTTGGATATTAAATTAATATTATTGTCATTACTAGGGATTATTTAGGATATTAATTATGATAATATGATTAGGGATTATATATAAATAATATGATTATTTAGGATATTAATTATTATTTAGGATATTAATTATGACTTGAATCCCAGGTATGGCTTAAATTTAAACAATTTTGTTAGTCAAGATTTCGTTACGTAGTATCTAATATTTGAGAGAAAATTTTCAGTGAAACAATCGGTCATAACTGTACGGAAATTAAAGGGAAGAAGATAAATTTATCATTGACTTCTGGGTTTTGTTGGGCATTGAGAAGCATTTGGATTCCAATTTCCAAATCAAACTCATATAAGTGATTTTCGTACTTCATTTTTTTTTCCTGTATTTTTTCAGCTTGTTTTGGTTGGCTCAACGACCAGAGAGAGAGAGACAGAGAGAGGGTTGCAGTCAAGTTGGGATAGTGTGACGAGGCTCCAGAATCCAGAATCCAATGCAGAATAGTAACATACAGACAATGATTCTTATCATGTAGAGAGAAAGTTTGGGTGATCGAGCCAAAAGTGTCACAAAACAAATGATATGCAAATCTTTTGATTTGTTGTAACAGATTTCACAACTTCTGTTGAAGACTCTTAGGTTTATTTTTTTTTGTCTTTCTCATTCAGTAATATGTGGCTGTACTTGTCACAATAAAAAATAAAAAACAGTACAAAAACTTTTTGACTTTCTCTGTATACTAAAAGACAAGCAGCCTTATGTTGTTTATGGACAGTGTGCTTCCCATTTTACATTTTTTTTTTGTTCCTTTGTTTTCAATAGTGCACTGACGATTATACCTTATTTTTATGAAAAATTATTTCTCACTTATTGTACCATTTACACATGTCTTCTGCATGTGGTTCGTTCTCAGAATTTTTCTCCTAGTTTTCCTCTTCTTCCTTCGCGACCAGAG
Organism: Prinsepia uniflora; assembly: GCA_032719365.1. NCBI lineage: Eukaryota > Viridiplantae > Streptophyta > Magnoliopsida > Rosales > Rosaceae > Prinsepia > Prinsepia uniflora. The sequence continues at coordinate 901,348 of CM064873.1, forward strand.
TCCACCACAACTTTCTCTCAGATTTCTCGTTTCAGTCGACTATCATCAACATCATCACTATCGTCATCTTCGACAACCATCTCACAAGATCGCCCAACCTCGATCGTCGTCGATGTGGCATCTAATATCCAAGCGGCAACATGCAGCGTCGTTGTTCGATTTGTGGACACATGTTGGGCTCCCTTAATAGGTGATGTGTGACGACCCGTCCCAAATTAACGGGATTAATTAAGGATTAATTACGGATTAGCGAGACTAATCAGAGATTAGACGAGAATTAGCGGACGTTCGGACGAAATGACGATTCTGCCCTTCGAATGGGCGAATCGTTGACTTTTTGTTAAGGTGGTCAAACGGACTTTGACCGATGACCGAGACGTAGTTGTGACATCATGAGTTCATAGACAGGTGGCACGCTCGATTCCGACGTCCGAGGAGGAAGTTATGACGTTCGGAAGTTTGGGGGCATTTTGGTAATTTTGGGAAAAAGGGGTCAAAAGTTGACTTTTTGACCGGGATGTCCAATGGCTGAGGGCCAAGGACCTTTACGTAGATAAGGACGATACGAATCCGTAGACAGGCGACACGTTGAATTCGGACGTTCGACGGGAAAGTTACGGTTCACGGAAGTACGAAAGTACTATTGTGCGTTTTACGAGATGGCATGAGTTTTGTCCTATGTGGGGCCCATGAAATTGTCAGGGACCAATGGATGAGTGACAAGTGTCACCCATCCACTGGCCCTTCCTTTACATTCATGCATATCATCTCCCTTTCCTTGTTCGTGCAACCAAACCCGTCCAAACCCAATCTCACCCAACCTTCACCCAAATCCAACCCAACCCTATTTGATCATGACTGAGAGGACCAGAGAGTGAGGAGAGGACGTTGGATGATGGTGGCCGGCCAGGATGGGGCCACCGTGCACGGCGGAGGCCCAAAACCCGAAAGGTAATCGGTTTTTACCGTTTTAATCCATTTTTCGATTCTATTGATTATGGGCCGTTTTTATTGTTTCTCTTGAACTAATTAGGTTGCTAAGGGGTTTTTAGGAAGGTTTTGGGAGTGGTGAGACGTTGAGAACCCCTGGGGTGGATTTTGAAAATTGAACCGTGGGAACCAAAAATCGAACTGGGTAGTTTCGTGGGTTTTAGGGCTTCAAATTAATTAGGTTAGGATCTTAGGATTAAATGATGAAGATTGGGATCGATTAGGAGTGAAACGGGTGAAAACTGGACCGGTTATGGGCTTGAACCGGTCACGCCAGTCCAAGTTGCAGGCGAAACGGACCGGACTGGTCTACGCGAGGTTAGGGGTGACACTGTAGCTGGGCGCGTGAGGCCCACGTGCAGCCACTTCAGGCGGCGCCTGCGGGCGCGTGGGGAGGAATTTGGGGATGATTCCAACATACGAAATCATCTATTCAATATAACGAACATTTTGCGACTGGTTTCGTGTCAATCAGACATCGTTTCGATATAGTTCGGGCTGTCCGAAGGTCTAGGTTCGCGTTTAAAAATAGTTAGAAATTCCGGAAAATTACGGGACTTTAGTGAGGGATTATTTAGGTAGTTAGTAACCCTCTAAATTAATTTGGACAGGTTCGGAAATCCCGGAGGTGACGTTTGACCAAGGAGACGATTATGGCACTCGTATCGAGGCGCGGCTTCGGACGGTCTGTGAGTGGACCCTTCTTTCGAATTCGATGCATGCATAAATGTTTTATAATTATTTTAGAATAAATTTTGTGATGCCTTGAGTGCATTTGGTTGTGGTAGCTTAGGATCGACATATTTGCACGTTTTTCGAGGTTTTCGGTTTTCTGTCGTACCTTTGCGTACCATGTTTTCAACGAGGGTTTAATAAACGGCTTTGGATTTGGAAATATGAAATCGGGCATGAGACCCATTTGATTTGCAAACTCTCGGACTTGGAGTCCCTTTGATTTGACGAGGAATCGGACCTAGGGTCCATTTGAGCTATACGATCGGACCGAGGGTCCAGTTTGTTTACGATTCGGGATTGAGGCCCAGTTAGGGTTATTATCGGGCTTGATGCCCCGTTGATTGATGATATCGGGCCTGAGACCCATTTAGGTGAGATTTCGGGCTTAAGGCCCCGTTGGTTGTGAAATCGGACGTGAGGTCCTGTTGGTTTATGGGTCCCAGTTCGTTTTATGAAATGAGAATTCGGGCGTGAGACCCTATTGAACTGAGGATTTTGGCCGAGGCCTTTGAAATGAATTTGAATCGGATTCGAGGAATCCTATTGAAATGAATCGGGTTTAAAACCCAATTGAAAAGTATTTGAAAAGAAAGAAAGTATTTTAAATGAATGAACCCTCCATATACTTATATGGTCTCCTCCAGTGTCGACCTGGAGAGTCACGATCCACAGACCAGAATGGGGATCCCCATAGGGATCCCGTTCCAGGAGTGGAGGTTACTTATGTTGTGGTCCCGGACCAGATTCCGGGGAGATATGTGGACTAGATCCAGAGAGAGAGCTCGGACTAGATCCAGTGATTGAGCCTCCCAGATGGAGATTCCTGGAGAAGACTGGGAGTGAGACCCCGAGTAGTGTGCACACTAGATAGAGATTGACATCGTGACTATATCGGGGATGTGTTCCCTAGGGGCTGTGTGCCCCGAGTTGGCAGTTTCTCCGGAAGTGCCTAGGATGGGTTATACGTACGAGTACGTATGAGGTTTTATAGAAAGTGATTTGGGGGCGGAGACCCCGTGTTCCGTATTTAATGATTTAGAAAGTGATTTGGGGCGGAGACCCCGTATTCGATGTTTTGAGAATGGTTTTGGGCTGAGACCCACGTGATGTGAATTGGGCTGAGTCCCTGTTGATTTGATTTATGTATTCCATGTATTAGATTGTGATTTCGGGTCGAGGACCCAAATGGAGTTATGGTTCATGATGGTTTATGGGAACCGGCATGAACCTATGAAAAGTATTTGTGGGTCATGACGGTTTATGGGAACTGGGCATGAACCCTTGAATGATTTCAAAAATATGTTTGATGAATTGAATGATTTTCTGAATATTTTAATAAATGATTTTTGAATGCATGCATATGCTTTTATAAAGGGCATAAATGTCTTCATGTGAAAGTGTTTTTAATAAATTATTATTTTTGTCCACTCACGACTTTTCGTGTTTAAATGCCCTTCAGGTTGATAGCGGATGCGGGCTGTAGCAGAGACGAGACATCACTCCCCTCCTCCTACGATCCTGATGCACTCTGATAGCCCCGGCGAGGGCAGAGATGGAATTGTAAAACCGTGTACACTAATCCCTATAGACTGCTAAACTTGTATAGCTGTAGAGACTAGACATCTGGACCTGTATAATTAAGACAGACATGCACACACTAGATTCACACATCTGTCCTAGGTAGTTAATAGCAGTTAAGATAAGTTTAAGACAGAAATAACTGTCTAACCTTATCTGTTGTAAACATCTATAAATATAGCCGTAGGCTATGTGAATAATACAAGGAAAATTCACCATTTCTACATGGTATCAGAGCCTCACGGCTAATCCCCTCAATTCTGATCCTCCCTCCTCTCCCACCATGGCTAGTGATTCCTGTGCCTCTCCCTCAATCTCCCCGAATCATGTTTCAACCCTAGTCTCTATCAAACTCACAGAATCCAATTATCTTCTCTGGGAAAGCCAGATCAAACCCTTTCTAATCGGACACAACTACTGGAGGTTCATTGATGGAACTCACTCCCCTCCCTCTCCAACCCTCCAACCATCGGCCACCACTGAATCCTCTCCCCAATCTGATGCCTCATCCTCTGCTCTCACTAACTCTGGACTCCTTCTGCCTAATCCTGCGTACCAACAGTGGTACCAGATTGACCAAACCCTCATCAGCATGCTTCGAGCCACACTGACAGAACCAGTCCTGTCCCAAGTTGTTGGCTTAAACACTTCCCGTGAAATCTGGGAATACCTTCGCCAGAATTTCTCTCAACAGTCACTAGCAAATGCCACAAACCTCCGATTCCAACTCATGTCTCTCACAAAAGGCTCCCTCTCCATCTCTGAATATCTCTCTCAAGCCAAAACACTTGCAGACTCTCTTGCTGCAATAAATGAACCCTTATCTTCCCGTGACTTAGTCACGGCTGTCTTGCGCGGTCTTGGCCCAGAATACAGCATGCTTGTGACAGCCATGCTTAACTTCCCTCCCCTCCCTCCCTTCAATGATCTTAGAGCCCGTCTACTGTCTTTTGAGGCACAGCAAGCCTCCACCCTACACTCTGCCTCTGTCCACCCACCCACAGCCTTATACACGGCCTCACAGCACTATGCTCCTTCCCGTGGCCGCTCTGCTTTTCAGAGAGGACCCAGACCAGGCCGTGGCTCCCGGTTTCCAAACCGCCGTGGAAACCACCGCTACTCCTCCCCCAATCCTTCCCCCGGTGTACTAGGCTCCTCCCCCTCTCCCATCAACCGCCCCACTGGCCCCCAATGTTGGTCCTGCAACCGTTTCGGCCATCTTGCTGCTCACTGCCCCAATCTGTCCCAGTCCACAGACCACAATTTGTCCCAGGCCTTCGCAGGTCTACATCTAGCAAACGTATCAGACCCAAATTGGTACCCGGACACTGGTGCTACTCACCACGTCACCATGAACCCTCCCTGCACCTCTCAGCCTTCCCCATCCACCCCGGATCAGGTCATGATTGGCAATGGTGACACACTCCCCATCCAGCAAACTGGTACAGTCCAATTCTCCTCTGGTCCCTTTCATTTTAATCTATCTAATGTTCTCTATGTTCCCTCTATACAAAAGAATCTTCTCTCTGTCTCTCAGTTCACTCAAGATCACAAAGTCAAAATCACTTTCCTCCCCCACCAATTTCTTATCCAGGATCTTCACACTAATCAAGTTTTGTTTCAGGGTCCCTGTAAAGATGGCCTTTACAGGATATCACCACAACAAGTCCCACCCCAGGTCTTCCTCACTCATGCTGCTCCCTCTCTTTGGCACCAGCGCCTTGGACACCCTTCATCCAAAGTGCTTCGCATGGTGACAACCAAGAATAACCTATGTTCCCCTGTACCTTTCAATTCTGTACCCTTTTGTAATCAATGTGCTCTAAATAAAAGCACCAGACTTTCCTTTTCCTCTGTTGTACATCAATCAATAAAACCGTTTGATTTAATACATTCTGATGTGTGGATACATTCTGATGTGTGGATACATTCTGATGTGTGGATGTCTCCTGTCATTTCTGTCTCTGGTTTTCGCTACTATGTCATATTCACTGATGACTACACTAGATTCACTTGGATATTTCCCCTACGCAACAAATCTGAAGTTTTCAACCATTTCACTAAATTCTACTCATATGTTCAGACTCAATTCCGCACCAACATCACTCAGTTTCAAAGTGATGGAGGCACTGAATACACCAACCACCAGTTCCAAGCCTTTTGCTCCCTTCATGGCATTCACCATCGCTTTTCCTGCCCCCACACCCCTCAACAAAATGGGTTAGCTGAGCGTAAACACTGTCACATCTCAGAAATGGGGAGAACACTCCTCCATACAGCCGGCCTTCCTTATTCCTACTGGGCAGATGCCCTTACAACTGCAGTTTTTCTCATCAACCTCCTTCCCACACCTACCCTCAACTGGACATCACCATACACCAAACTATATGCCCGTCCACCTCCATACCACATTCTAAAAACCTTTGGTTGCTCCTGCTTCCCCTTCCTTGGTGCGTACACCAAACACAAACTCCAAAGTCCCAGCCTACCCTGTGTTTTTCTAGGCTACAGCCCCCATCATGCTGGATACCGTTGCCTTCATGTCAAAACAGGTCGAGTCTACATCTCCCGTCATGTGGTGTTCAATGAACTTGACTTCCCGTTCCCGAAGTCCTCCACACCTCCCCCTCCTCTTTCCTTCACCCCTCTAGTCTCCATCCCACTTTCTCATCCTTCTCCGGTCCCACCAACACGGTCTCCCAATACTAATTCCCGACAGACCTCCCCACCCTTCTCACCACCAGCAAACTCTTCTCACGACTTGTCATCCTCCACCACCCCTCCTCCCCCTCCCGGTCTAAACTCCCAACACTCCCACCCTTCCCGACCACCCAATACTCATCCTATGACTACTCGCAGCAAGGCTGGAATTTCCAAGTCCAGAAATCTCCTCTTCACCTCCCGATATCCCCTGCCCCAGGCCTACACCACTACCAAACTTGCAACAGCCGAACCCACCACCTACACCCAAGCCTCCAAATCTGCTGCATGGACAGATGCAATGAAAACAGAATATGATGCACTGATGAAGCAGCAAACTTGGTCCCTGGTTCCCCTCCCCCCTCATGCCAATGCAGTAGGCTGCAAGTGGGTTTTTCAACTCAAACAACGTGCTGATGGCTCTATCGAACGCCACAAAGCCAGACTTGTTGCCAAAGGCTTCCATCAGCAAGAAGGCCTAGACTACTATGAAACATTCAGTCCGGTTGTAAAACCAACCACAATCCGTGTGGTCCTATCCATTGCTGTTTCCCTTGGCTGGCCCCTCCGTCAACTCGATGTCACCAATGCCTTCCTCCATGGCCATTTAAATGAAGAGGTCTACATGGTTCAGCCCCCTGGCTTCACTGATCCTAACCACCCTCACCATGTGTGCCGGCTACATAAAGCACTCTACGGCCTCAAACAGGCCCCTCGGGCTTGGTTTGCCCGTTTCAGCAGTTTTCTTCTACAATATGGCTTTCACCAGAGCAGGGCAGACCCTTCTATGTTTGTTCTTCATCGCCCACCATGTGTCCTCTACCTCCTATTGTATGTGGACGACATCATCCTAACCGGCAACTCACCAAAGGCCCTGTCCACCTTTATGACTTCCCTAGCAAAAGCCTTCGACATAAAAGACCTGGGCTCACTCCACTACTTCCTGGGTATTGAAGCTCGACCCACCACAACTGGCCTAACCCTCACCCAAGACAAATATACTGTTGGACTTCTCCACCGCAGCGGCCTCGCTGATTGCAGACCTGCCCCTACCCCTGTAGCCTCCAAACACGTCCTTTCTGCCACTATTGGACAGCCCCTAACAGACCCCTCAACCTATCGACAACTGGTTGGCACCCTCCTCTACTTAACCCTCACACGGTCGGACATTTCCTATGCTGTACAGAATGTTGCCCAGTTCATGAGCAAGCCAACCGATGCCCACCTCACTGCTGTAAAGCGCATCATCAGATACCTCAAAGGCACCTTAGGCACAGGTCTTCATCTTCAGCGCTGCAGATTTCCCCTCACCCTCCAAGCATACTCAGATGCCGATTGGGCAGGATGCCCTGACACCCGCCGCTCAGTCAGTGGGTTCTGCGTGTTCCTAGGTTCCAACCTCATATCCTGGTGTGCCAAGAAACAGAAAACTGTTTCTCGTTCCAGTTCAGAGGCTGAATACCGGGCCCTAGCCTATACTTGTGCCGACACGATCTAGATCCTAAGCCTTCTACAAGACCTGCAAATTCTACCCCAGTTGCCCCTGCTTCTCTACTGCGACAACATGAGTACTGCCCACATGACAGCAAACCCGGTCTTCCATGCTCGTACCAAGCACATTGCCATTGACTACCACTTCCTACGTGAAAGAGTTGCCGCTGGCACCCACCGTGTTCTCTTTGTCCCTTCAGCAAATCAACTAGCTGACCTCTTCACAAAGGGACTCCCTATTTCCCGTCACCAACAACTTGCGTCCAAACTTGTCACCCCAAGATTGCCTAGTTTGCGGGGGGATGTAAAACCGTGTACACTAATCCCTATAGACTGCTAAACTTGTATAGCTGTAGACACTAGACATCTGGACCTGTAGAATTAAGACAGACATGCACACACTAGATTCACACATCTGTCCTAGGTAGTTAATAGCAGTTAAGATAAGTTTAAGACAGAAATAACTGTCTAACCTTATCTGTTGTAAACATCTATAAATATAGCCGTAGGCTATGTGAATAATACAAGGAAAATTCACCATTTCTACAGGAATTTTCCCTAGTCTGACACGTGGTGTCAGACGGGATCATGCGGGTTCCGCATTAATCCCGGGGGATTTGGGACCGGTCCTGACAGTCTCTGCCAAAATCCGTAAAATACAGTATAACCAATCCTAGACATCTTAGATGTCTGACATCCCTGATGTCTAATTAATAATGTCACGGTCTCTAAGGCTACACGTGCCATTCGGAGTCTCAAGTCCGAGTCCTTCCCTCAGATCCTGTCCGGGGTGATATCAATAACTAGCAATCCTGATCCTGAGCCTCTCCTCATCGGAGTGGCCTCTCTCACGCAATACTCGCATTCCTGGTCCTAAGCCTCTCTTCGGAGCCGCCCTCACAGACAGTGCACCGTGACTACTCCAAGATACTACGAGATGTCTAGAGGAGACAATCCACACATAAAGATAGTATAAGTAAAACAGTGATCTAACCAGTGAAAATTATTGTAAAACCATTTATACCTCAAATCCAGTCTAAAGCGTTTCAATAGGGTCTCAGCCCGAGGTATAGTTTTCACAAACCGTTTCCAAAAAATTAGGATTCCCCGAATCCGATCTAATCCAAATCTCATAGGGACTCAACCCAAAATCATCTCAGTAAGGTTTCAAACTCGAAATTTCATTTCATAAACCACAATTGGGACTCAAGTCCGATATCATAAACCAACTGGACCTCAAACCCAATACCATAAATCAATTAGGCATCAAACCCGATATCATAAACCAATTGGGCCTAAAGCCCGATATTATATTTCCAAATCCAAAATCATTTCATTGTTCAAATCATTTGAAACACAAGCACGTATCAAAACATGGCCTAAGCCCAAGGTACAACCTAAAACATAAATCTCGAAATACGTGCAATACCACATTTGTACGAAAATACCATAATACCACAATCATATGCATCTCAAATCACATATATAAAACATATAAAACAGTTATGCATGCATCACATTTAGAAATCAAATGTTCACTCACAGACCATTCAAGCTGCTCGCTTGCAAGTTGTGTCGTAAGCCACTATGGGGCTAAATCGAACTCTTCGGGTCATCCAGACCTGTCCAAAACACACTCAAAGGTGACTACCAACCTAGATAAGTCCTAATCAAAAACCCCCAAAACTCCAGGAAAAGTCAACGTGTTTCGGACACGCATCCTTCAGTTAAAAATCTCAATTTGACCTATCAAACGATCTTCGATCAACCTGAAACCATTACCATCGAATTCAGAACGTCGAAGCCTTTTGAATAAGACTGATCTCACCTCGAAATTCGTTCCCACGCGCTGGTCAAACTTCCTGGTCAACTCTAGTTAAAGTCAACGCTGACGTCAGTAAAAGTTAACATTAGCGTCATGGTCAACTATCAAAGTTAACGGTTGACATCAACCTAACAGGTCTAACACATGTCAGCTCTGAAATGTGCCACGTGTTAGCTCCTGATTAGTCCACATGTCTAACATATTAGTGATGACTGTGCTTGACAGCATGCCACGTGTTAGCTCCCTATTGGCCATGTGGCCTGACACCTCTGACAGATGATGATGTCACCCACTTACGTCATCGTCATCTACCGCCAGTCGGGTCGACCCAGTTCCCTATAACGGGTCGACTCAACCCGCTACTCGACCCGGTCCTAAGTTGCTCAGAACTCAACCATTTTCGACCCCGTTTGCTCCTATGTGATCTTCTTGATCTCTAGAAGGGATCTATGAACCCAGAATTAACTAAAAGGGTCGAGATTATACCTTCCAAACTTGAACAGTGACGGCCAAGCTTCAAGCTTGTACCCATGGCCGTCCAGGGGTTCTTTCTCGCTGTTAACCGTCCCTACAACCTCGCACAGTCCCAATAAACAATTTTTTATCAATAGAAACCCCTAACAATCCCTAAAAATCAAATTCAAAAATTTGAACTTAAAAACATACCTTCACAATTTTCCGGCCACCGTCCACTGTAGTTCAAACCTTTGCCGTCGTTTAACTCGTCTGGTCTCACTCTCGCATTTCCCTTCTCATACCAGAAGCAATGGATGAAGATTAGTGAAGGTAGTAAGTGTGTGTGTTTGGGTTGGGTTCCTATGGGTTTCGGGTTAAAGAGAAAACAAAGAAAATGAAAATATTGGATCCCAAAACATGGGTATATGGGCTAATCAGATGAGTGACACTTCCCACTCATCAATTGGTCCACCCATATATTTTACCCAATCCAATTATGCCATTTGTACAATTTCTTGTAAAATGTGAATAGTTCCCGATTCCTTTTGTGAACCAATTTTTTCGTCGAACGTCCGAATTCGACGTGCCGCCTGTCTACAGACTCGTATAGTCTCGATCTACGTAACGATCTTCGATTATGGTGCATTTGACATCCCGAGTCAAAAGTCAACTTTTTCCCATTTTAGGGGCAAAATCGTAATTTTACGCGCGACTGTATGAAAAATCCTATTAGTCCCGAAATCCTCAGTTAGTCCTTAATTAATCCAGTAAACTCGGGACGGGTTGTTACATTTAATCTATGAAACTTGCAATGATGATATATCATTGTGTTCTGAACCTTTTTAGGGACAGTAGATAAAGTGCAAGTAATTTTGACTAATTTTGATGATCTTGATATGCTTATATTTAAATTTAGATTTAATATATGAGTTGAAGTTTGTAGATAAGTAGAGAAGACAAAATAAAACTGGACACATAGTATCAATCTCAGTAATCCCACTGTTGTACGAAAACTATTGTTTCCACTACCATCCAGTTTTGTTCACTATCCTTCAAAATATGAGTTGGTAGACAAATTCTTCAACTTCCATCTTACAAATACGCGCATTGTTGCACTCTTACGCGCATGGAAAGTTCCGAAAGTTGAAGAATTTACAAGCTCTGAAAGTTGAATTCTTCAACCATCCAGTTTTGTGTGTGATGGTTAGAATTCAAAAAATTTCGATTGTTGTTTTCCTATTCAATATTGATTCTTTACAAGTTTGTCTACTTATATGATATTCAACTTTTCATACTGGTTCTAATGATCGGAATTTGGGTTTCATATTGAGTTGTCTTGATATTTGTAGGTGGATTTTGAATTTGTATTTTCAGGTTGTAATTTGAAGTCTTAGTGTATGATTTACATATTTAAAACCAGATTTCAACCTGCTTTTAATTGTTTTAACTGACAACAAGTTCTATTTGATTCAAGTTGTTGCCAAACTCTTAAAGCTGTTATGTTTTCTTCTTAATTTGGAAACAAAGAAATGAACGAATCAAACAAACTTATTTTCTGGCTATCCTCAAAACAAGATGAATGATGTTCTTTCAAAAGCATTTCCATCCTCAAAACAAGATGAGTGATGTTCTTTCAAAAGCATTTCCATTATTTCCATCCTTTAAAATGGCAAGAGTTAGTGCATAAGCTTTTTAATTGTTTGATTTGATGTTCATTATTAACTTACTTTGAGCGTCTATATAAACATTGCAGAGAACTTGTGTATCCTTCAACTTCCTACTGAGGAAAAACCAAGTAAGCTTTATATTATTCTGTATATTTCAACTTTTGTTTTTTAGCAGAATTTATTGGCGGTATTTCATCTTCTGGTCTGCTTTGTTTTTCCTGCTATTTAAATTTTGGGTTGAATTTTTATGGATTTTTTTTATATAAAGTTGTCTAATTTTTTCCTTGGATTTAGTTTCAAATCCACTTTCACTACTATTTTGGTGTTCCATAATTGTTTAAATTGTTGGGTTTATATGCAGAGGTTTTTTCCTTCGAGTTTGCCTTGGACATATTTCTCTACAGGTTAGTTGCATTTATCATGATACATATCACTTGAGTTTGTTACATTAATCTTTTTATAAGGATTAACCAAGAATGTCGAACTTTATTCTGCAAGTATCAAACAGCCTGAGGAGCTTCACTGTTTCTACTTCTATTTCACCAAACAGTACAAAAATATCACTATTCAGTATTTTTTTCCTCATGAATTTGGTATCTTTGTAATTATTATTATAGTTGTCATTACTTTTAATAAGAATTGCATTTTCAGGTTCTCCTTCGATGAATTTGAGTGGGAGTAGTGGTGGGGCTGGTGGGTCAGTGATATTAGAGTTTCCGCTAGATAAGATGAGGAGTTCTTTGATGAGAACCAGAGCAAATGACCCAACCAAGGTTCAAGAACTCATGGATGGCATTCGAGAAATTGGTCTTCAAATACCTGTAAGCACTGGTAACAACCCCAAAATTTTAATTTTCTATCTTTGGTTCTGTATTTTCTGTTTGGTTTCCTAGAAAGTGAATATGTCTGGATGAATTCATTTAGCATTCATACATTTTGAAAACAAGCTATATTAGGTGGTATGTATTTTCTTTCTTTGGTTCTGTATTTTTGTCTTTTATATTAGTATTGTTTAGGTATTGTAGTTTTTTGCATTACTATCTTTGTTTTTATATTCACTGCTATTTTGATTGTCCATTTGGATAGGAAACCTACAAATTTTAGATCAAGTGGGATAACAAAAGACGAACCAAATTTGAACGCATCATATTGCTCAAACATTTCTGATTTTGATGAATTTGGAACTCTGGCACTTTTGGTTCTAGCAGCGGTTGGCTGTTTGTATTGTTTCTTAAGAACAATAACTCTTTTTTTAACCCTCTATTGTTTTTATGTGACTACTTATGCATATTTTGAATGTTAAGAGTTCGAGGTTTATTATTAGGTGGGCTATGTGGTCTAATTGTAAATTTTTCATGGTGATTTTTTGGAGGATTCGTCAAATTACGGGGTTCCATCAAACTTTGAGGTAACATATTCTTTTTCTATTTATGTACAATTGGATTAGATTAGTTAACAGCTTCGGTTAATTAAATGATTTTATCTTACTGGTCATTATTCAATGGCTTAGCCTTTGCCTTTGCATTTCCTTATCCTCTTTATACATTCGAGGAATGTAATACATGCTAAAAAATAATGTTGTAGTGTTGATATGTAACTGATTAAATAACCTGGTTGCTGCAATTAACAACTTATTGATTTCTTACATGATTCGTTTTGTACTCTTTGTAGCAAACACTAGCCATTATTCTGTTTCAATTTGCATGTAATGAAATTGTCTTACGTAGTGGCAGAGTTGATTTTATATGGAGTAGGTGCCTTTTTTCGGATGCTTTGTTTGTAAGTGTTAAATTTTCTTTTCAGCAAGTAACATGATTTTTGGGCTAGAGCTCAGTGCATCTCAAGCATCAACTTCTCAAAAAAATTTCAACCTGAGTATGATTGATGGTGGAGCTTCCTATCCCCCACAAGAGAAGAAGATTCTTCATCTTTGGTAATCAAATATAATTTATTTCTATACAATCTTTGTATGTTTGAATTAAAGATTAGAACATACCAACTGTACTGCATATGCTACCTATTTGCATTTATACCTACTTCTTTCTTATAATTAATTGTGTTATTTTGTGTGGCTTCACTTCTCTCAGTTTTCTCAAATTCTCACCTTTGTTTTTCTTTCATGATCGCCCTGCTTGGTTGCTTTCAATAGGTTTGCCCCGCAGCAACGCGCGGGCATCAGTTGCTAGTTACACCGAAAGCAGCTCTCAACTGAGATTCAACTCTTCAAAACTAACAATTTACAGAAAGAAGGATAATAGATGCTAGAAAGCACCAACCATTCCAATGTCTTTGAGCTGTTGGACTTCATATACTTTCTGGAGAAAGATCGTCCAATTCAAAACGTCCACTGCACTGATAGTCCTGTCACATATCCTTTCGGCTTTAACCCGCGAATACTTCCACTCCTAAGTATAAGTTGAATCAGCAGGCAACAGATTCCTTTTGGTCCTTTTGTTTCCTCCTTTTCTCATTTTGGTGTTGTGGTTTATTTGAGGCTTCGTCAGCCTTAGAGACAATTTTAGAGACCGTAAACCCAGAAATTTCAAAAGCGTATGATCTATGAGGAAGCAACGCATTGCGAAGAACAACATCAATACCATCATAAGTCCAAACGTTCACAACGGCCTCTCCTTTGAGTCCAATGGCAAACCACCCAAGACCTGCAACGGCAATATCCACCGAGCTTGAATCCCAACTGTTTCCACTGATGCGATATTCCTTTCTCACCCACTGCCCAAGCTCCTTTACTCTATTTTCTCCGATTGGTGGCTGAAACAACGGACAGTTCTTTCGGAATCAGTACTAGATATGCGTACGACTATATCATGCAATTTTTTAAAGCTTAAATGATAGGTATATCTTTCCTTTTAGCCTCATATCTAAAATATGAAATTACAGAGATCATAACTGGGGATTTAAGCTGCATTATTCTATTGATCTGGACCTTCACAAGCCATGTGAATTATATATAGTACTTAAAGGTATGTGTAAATTGAAACAGTCTCCAATGATAACATGATAAAAATACTAAAACTATTGATCATTAGACTAAGAAACCAAGAATTTGGACAACCATCAGTCATCAACTATTGCTAATACCTGTAATTGACGACCAAAATGTGCCTCCACCATTGTGCATGCATTTTCTGTTTTTCCCATGTGTAATGGTAGATAAGGAGAAGCCCATGCTGTCACATAGACAGTATCTACCGATGATTCTTCTATATCCAGCCTCATTAGCCCAGCAATATGTACTGAATAACCATCCTGTAACACCAAGGGCCAAAAATTATGAGCTATGATGGATAAAACAGATACCAATTAATCACACTGAACCTGAATTTCCAACATAAGCATCAATAGAAAAACCGCTTCACCCATCGATCAGTGGATTTTCCATGCAAAACAGACATGGCATATGGTCAATCTGGTTCCAAAAGTTAACTTGAGAAAGTGAAGTGTTAAAAGGCATCATCATACTTAGACAACTGGAACAAATGGCAAAAAAATATGGTTTTCAATTTTATCATAAAAATTATGATTCGAGCGTTATCACCATATTCCCAATGGTAGAGAGTCTAGAGACACATTACTATAAGTTAGCAAAGAGATCACTGCATTTTTAATTGTCAATTCCTCCCAATTTTTATTAGCATATGAAAAATTGCACTGAACTTTCCCATTGTACCTTTATAAGTGTTAACCACGCAACCTATTGAAGAAAACCGAATAATTCATAAAACAACAAGTGGGGATAAAAAAAATTCATTCAGAAATGGTGCTCAAATATGCTAACCTTGATCCTGTATGTCCTTGGTTTCACTTCCTTGCTAATATTTACAAGACTTTGTTCTTCTCTTGTCAACCTAGTTGTAATTTGATGAGGATTCAAAAGGCCCGGCGTATCAAACAGCTTGGTATGACCAGGAAGAACACCTTCCACTCTAACAATTCCCAACGTTGTCCCAGGCACAGGCGCTTCTGTGAGATGCGAGATCTTGCCTCCAACACTCTTCCCTATTGCATTAATCAATGTACTCTTGCCGGCATTCTGCGCCCCTACAGCCCACACATTCCCTCTTGGTCCTGCCAAGCTTGTAACATCATTAACAAGATTCTTCAACCCCCAATCTCTCACAGCACTCACCAAATGCACACTTGTTATCTTATTTGCTCCGCCCTCCCTTGCTCTTGTCCTAACCCAATGCTCTAACCTTGTTGGCGACAATGAACTTGGCAAAAGATCAATTTTTGTCACCACAAGCACCACTCTTGGCACGTTCCCTGACTTCCCCTGTTTCCAAGCTGTGGAATACTCATCGATTGTGTCTGAAACCAATTTAGCAACCTTTTTCGGGAAGGACCCATCAAAATCTGCAGCGTCCACCACCATTAGCACCACTGACCTGGTCCCAGAGGCCACTGCCAACTTCCTCCCAACTGTGTGATCAAAATCAAAATCCGGAAGCAAGTTCTCCACCGTTGGATCCTTCACTTTGCCGTAATGCCGCAGAGAGTGGCACCGTGCGCAGACCACCGGCTTCTCCGGCTTGAGTTCGACCAAATCGGATTCAGAACTCAAGTTTTCGGGATCGATTACAACACCCCTTTTAAGGAAATCATTGAATTCTGGCTCGTACGCAACATGTTCGAGATGGGCACCCAATCGATAAGTCCTGGGGTCCTTTTTCGAGGGTTTGAGGAAGAAGCCAGGGTGTTTAGGTTCGGAACCTTGCATGTGAACTCCACAACCAGGGCAGACGAGGTGAGCTTGGGCGGCGCTGGCTTCATCGTAATTTCCTTCACGGTTCAAGGGCAAAGATCGAGATGAAGAAAATGGCTTGAAGAAAAAGGACGAGAATGGTAAAGGTTGAGAATTTGTGAGGTTTTCGATATGGGATTTTGGGATTGAAGTGAAATGGGAACACGAAGTTTGGATTTTGAACGACTGGGTAAATTGTGAAAGAGAAAGGAGAGGCTTTAGCTTTGGGAGAGAGTGGTTTCGAGCTATCAAAATCATTTCTTTTGATTTTGGGATTCAAAGACGGAGATGGCGGAGGGTTTAGGGTTTTAGCGGGAGTGTGGTGGAGGTAATGGAGGCTGTATTTTCTGTATTGGTGGTGGATTTTACGCTTTGGTCTCTCAACAAAACGAGGTCGTTTAAGATGAAAGATGAGATCCTAGTTTTAATAACCTCAAGTGTGGATTGTGAATTATTTGATTAGCCATTACTACTGTGGTTTAACAGTATGGTAAATGAAAACGATTTCATTCTCGTATAATGCATGCATAATTTGCTCTTCGATATATACGATCTTGAATTATATAAATTAAATATCGATATAAATATTAACATATACAAATTTTAAAATACACAATAAGTATCAACATAATGATGAATCTCACTCCCAACTTATATGATTTTAGATTATGCTCATTAAATATCAACATGCATAATCTCGGGTCATACACATTGACATATCCACGTATATCGAGATGTGTATTGTCCAACAGGACACCACCCAATCCACATTTATGTTGGGTATCTCACTAAAATATTGCTGAAAACACTGTCCTAATAAACATTGTATGATCCATAGTCAAGACTCAAAACACAAGTCCTAGATAAAACTAGTCAACGAAAACGATCCTAATTTTAGCAAGCAAATATACATCCAGCCATTTTGCATAGAAACACCCTGAATTAATTCCTTCCAACCTTTTATTTTCCATAGCAAAAGGTTACAATATCTTTGAACAAGTTCCTAGTTTTACGTCTCAGTGTTCTTTCCAAATCCGGCCTGCAACTTTCAGCTTCAACTCCTGCTTACTACCACCTGAGAAGAAGAGTGCTAAGTTCCTCTGAATGATCAGTCCATCTTGACTGTCACGAACTTTTCTGTGGCTATCGCGGATACTCCGAGGAATTCCTTGCCACAAAAGCTTTCTGCCATTGCCACTAACTTCTAGACTGTAAGTGAATAGCTTGGCTTCATCATCATCACCCATGAATCTAAGGAAGGCCATGTAAACAGGTGCAGTTCCGATGTGGAAAGCCTCGAAATGCAAGCAAAACTGACGGCCAAAACAGTTAAAAATCTGCACTACATCCAAAAATTACAAATGGGGTTTGAATATATTGGTAGGGGTTGAACTGAACTTTAACCAATAAGAGCAGACAGATTTTATTTTCTGATCTCATGCCTTAAAGATTTAAAGAAATAAACTTTCACAAAGAAGAGGCTGCCATATAAATTGAACCGATATACCATTGCCTACTAATGTATATATGAATAATACCTCCCATTGAAAAAGGTAGAATACATAACCAGTTACTGAGGAAAAGGAAACAAATTCGACTATAGCTTAGACGACCATTCCAAGAAGATATTTCTAAGACCACAAACTTTGTACATTCTTCCAAAAAATTCAGCAATTGGCATTTCAGGGATTAAGAAATAGGAGGATTACAAACGGCTAGCCTTTACACTAAACAGTTTAATCTTTTCTAAGAAAAAAGAATGACAATATGAAATCAACAAAGGCACTTTGACAGGTAAGCGGTAACAATAAAGATACTGTATCAAATTTTTACTTAGTCCTTGTAAAAATTAAATTTGCAAGCACATTAACACATATATGGAGAGACAGACTTACGGTCAACATCCATGTAGCATTTTCAACTTCCTGTGGATTGGATTTAACATATCTATGGTTGAAAGTAGAGCCGTCATGCATGTCAACCTTGTGATCGTTTTTTAGATGCATCATAAGGTATTGGATATCTCCAGTGACAGAACATTCAGCTCCAGCATAAGGGCAGTTGTATGGACGACATTTACAAATTTTCTCATGCTTTAGCTT
This sequence comes from Prinsepia uniflora, assembly GCA_032719365.1. Taxonomy (NCBI): domain Eukaryota; kingdom Viridiplantae; phylum Streptophyta; class Magnoliopsida; order Rosales; family Rosaceae; genus Prinsepia; species Prinsepia uniflora. The sequence continues at coordinate 919,654 of CM064873.1, forward strand.
GCTGTAGTATGGGAATATGTCTTGGCAACCATAAATTTGGTATCTACAAGGAAGATCCAGCGACTCTGCTACTTTCTCCAGTGCCAAGCACCTTATATTTCCGAGTTCATTTCGACAAGTGGGGCAACAGTTGTGCACTCTAGTCTTACAGCTCGAGCAGAGAGTATGGCCATTTGGACACTACAATATAAGCTTCAATAAGTTCTCACTTCGATAAAACTATATCCAACGACATGTAGATAAAGACCTATACGCACGTAAAGCAATCTGAAGATCAAACAATGCCAATGCACGTGATGGAAAAATGCAATTGATTCTCTCCCGAAGCAAGCTGCGCCATGGATTACTTTAGAAGTTTATATTACTATTAGACATATCTAAAAAGACTAAAATACGTGAATTATTATAAAACTGTCTAAGATAAGATGGTGTGCATTTAATCAATTAGCACTTCACAGACAATGAGTAGGCATTTCTTAATAAACCAATCTGGAGTGCAAGTTCTTGAGATATACAACTTTGTGAATATTTTCTGAGTATAGTTTTGGCAAAATAATGAACTTTTTAATTTCGATTTTCTGACTTTACTGTGCAACAATCAGATACTTCTGAGCCAATTAGCATTAGTTGCAGGAATTTTCTTATTCTGAAGTATTAATATTAACAAAAAAGACTTGGATCATCCATGATCATTTAACTTTGACAAATATTAAGGCATACCTGGTGAATTGGAGGACACATTAGATTCATGCAAACGGGACACTCAAGTAGGTCATGGACATTACTATTTGATGGCATTCCAGGATTTCCAATCAAACCAGCGACAGCTTTTCTGAAAGGGGAATTTCTTAGATCAGCAGTAGAAGTAGCAATATCAGAATCTGCAAAAGCCATACGTGACTCAGAAACATCCTCGCAAAAGCGACCTCCAGGAGACATGTTTCTTCCTCAAATGTCAACGCCGGTACTCTCAAATTGGGATCAATATCACAGTCTGCTCCCAAGTTGTCTCACTTTCCTCAAGTGTCAATTTAATTACCCTGTCAGTCACCCACCATTACAAGTTTAGTTTTCTGCAAAACTTCTCTTTTAACCAAATGCATGCAGTTGATGGTATGGAAAGCAAGGTACAAAACAAAGATGCATCTACAGTTTCCAAAAAGCGATATGATTGTATTGAAGTCCACTTTAGACATGTGAAAATAAGAACTTTATCTCTTGTGCATTTGGATGAGAGAGTTTGAGGTAGGACTTCGGTTGGGAGAGGGCTAAAGATGTTCTCTTTGGAAAACTTCAGAATGAATTTGTGAACTGTCAGACAGAATTTAAAATGAGATTTCGGAATCTAAAATCCCATCTTAAACTACTATCTATACTGGCAAATGAAACAAAGAGACAGTTGAACACCTCTTGATTTGTTACTACTCAGCCCTTAAACCTACACTGAGTCTCTCCAAGAGACGATGACAAAAAACACGACGGTTCCAAAGTACCATGGTCAAACGTCAACAATACCTATCTTCAAACGAGGTTATGAGAAATAATAATCCCATTGCAATTTGCTCCTACAATGGCAATTCCTATTCACGAAAAAAACCTATAAGAACTACTAATAAAAGTAACTGGAGGAAAAGTAGTTTACTTGTACAACACCAGGTCTCAAAAGTAGATAAAAATGCTTAATTTGCGTAAGAAGAAAACTGCAAGAACAATTCTCTCGAAAGTTACGAGAATTTATAAAGTAAAACATCTACAAGATCATAAAGCAATCTTGTCCTTCACATCAAAAGCTAGACTTTTTCGGATTAAACAACTTACAAATGATTTTTATATGCAAGAAATACCGAATAAGAAAAATGACAAATGGCGTGATTGTTCCAACTAAGATGTACCAAACAGTGGAAAACTCAGAAGCAAATCTACCATCTGAAAATTACATGGCAAGAACTCATTTTACATCTCAAAACAATTTCAGGATTTGAAAACTAAATAGTTCAAATTAACTGCATAATCCAAACAAATCATTCATTCAAAAGCAGTAAAAGAAAGTAAAACCCAATTCAAGCATCCAGCCAAAATTCCACTCTTCAGTCTCAACTCAAACTGCCCAAAATAAACAAAAACACAAATAAATTAAATGGGGAGAAAAATTGAACATCTTACCCAGATGAGACTTTGGCACTTCGTGAGCCAAAAACCAATGGCACAAAAACGAAAGGGGCCCAAATCCCAGATGATATTCTGAGTCCAAATGCTTGAATATTCAACTTTAATCCATCCCAGCTTCAAATAATTGAATCAAAGATTGATTTTTTTTGGCCCCAAAAAAGAAACGGAAGACAAGCAGTAGAAGGGGCGTTGAGGTGGAGAACAGTCCGTGAAAGCTGGCCCGGATTAGGCGTGTCTTAGATTGATTTGGGCATGACAAAGTTTCCAACTTCCGAGAGTCAAAGTCTCACAGACGTTGGATTTTCATTTTTGGATTGCTTACACCTGTATACATTTAGCACAATATTTTATACTGACATGAGAAACAAATACCACTGTAAATTAAAGACAAGTTTAAAAGATGGTAAATTACATGAGTCTATCTTGAAAAGTTTCGTCCTTGTAAGTTTCAGCTAAATTTTCATTTACTCCCTTTTGAGGAAGTTTTGTTAGTAGATATTTCTATAGTAATTTCATTCATTAAATTGATTTGTTGTATCTGTTGTCGTCTTTAATAGTGACATTTCAGAGCCAGCGATTTCCCCATTTGCCCCATCGGCATTGGAAGTGACATTTCCCGCACGCAACGTTTTGAATATTTCAAACCAAACAAGACTGCTGGCAGGCAATCGGGCCGTTAAAAGTTGAAAAGTTGTGTTCCAATTTCAAACATAGTGCGAGTGAGGCCATGGGACCCCGGCTGCAGTGTCACTGCCTATTGGCTCTGGTTCTGGAGAAGTCAAAGGTCAAGATGACCGAGTCATTGGATCCAATGCCTTGCAAATTGCAATGGTGATGGCTCCTATGAAACAGACAGCCTTTGATTTTGTGGGTTCTGAAGTTGAGCTCCTGTGATTATGAGTCCCCGAAAACCCCATGTGTAGTCAACCCATCAAATATCCGAATCCAAAGAAGATTTTGGGTTTTCATTTTTGTTGTTTCTCTTATTCTTTAAGCCAACCAAATAAGATTTAAAGGCATATTTGCTCAAATAGAAGTACTAAGGATAAGTACGAAATGGTGAAATATTTTTTTTTTTTTGGAATTCGAATAGTATATTTAATATCTACTCAGAGAATATGATTTATCAATAAACACATAATACTTTTAATAAGTTCGAATTACTATACTTAGATATTAAAAAATTCGTTCTTTAGAAAAATTATACTACCAACGTTGTCAATTGCTAATGTAATTATAGTTGTATTTAAGTAATAAATATTCTTATGTGGGCAAATAATTATCATTACTGTATTTTTATTTAAAAAGATTAATCCTTTTTTATAATAAATTGTATTAAAAGATAGATTTTTATGTTTGGATACCGTATATTCCTAAGCCATCCATTCTGGTCTGGTATTGGATAATGATAGTGCCGGCAAACAATCGACAACTCTTAACAAGTAGAAAACTTCAAATAAATCAAGGTGATTGAATAATGCAAACTTTTATTTTAACTTGATATCGATCCTATATAAATGTTTCGTTGTGGTTCGTGCACATAGCTAGAAGCTGGTAGCTAGATATATAATACTTGCAAATAGTGTGTAAGGGATAATATTAGTGTGTAAAAATAAAAAAGTGTTGTGAAGGAAATCCGGTGGATGAATGCAGAGAGAATATGGAGAAGCAGGGAGAAGGAAATAAGACGTCTGATTATTATGAGATTAGAATTAGGGTTTACAAGCATTAATTATCCCTTATATATGGGAGGGTAATTAATGAATACAAAGGACAAAACTACCCCTAGTACCTATTACATAAATAGACATAACCCTTACAACTATTTACAACAAAAACATTTATTGGTGAGTTTTATGAGAAACGAATGGAACCAGAAATTAAAAATAAAGAAGGCTAAATTTACAGGATCAAACTTGGGACGCGAAGGAGACAAACAACGGCAAAGCCAATAACACTTGTCACTTTGTATGGTATAAGGCTGCCCTCGTCATTGGTTCGTCCCTGAAACCCACTAGGAATCATCAATGTAGCCGTCTTGGTGTTCTAAGGAAGTGATGAGTCTGAGTGAGCCAAAAATAACATTAAGAAATTGAGGCACAATAGTTAGGGTGTTTTTAAGTTCAATATATCCATAATTTGTTTAAGATTCGATTCATGTTGGTGTTTATTCTAATTGTTGCTAAAGATCAGTGTGTGAATCTTCCGAACTTTTAAAATAGTAGGCTGTCGTGTTTCGCTTCTAGATGATCCCCTTTTAGATAAAAAGAGGCAATTGCCTAAAGCACCCCAAATTCATATTAATTTGTACTTCTAAATTTGAAGAAAAGGAAAGGGAAAAAAAAAACATTATTTGACATGTTTCGATGCCATGCACAGAAGATTATGCATTTACAGCATCCCACTGCCGAATGATTTAGAACATCTTTGATGCAAAGATCGATCTCAACTTACTGAAATGAAAGTTGTAAAACAGATGATAAATTAAGTTTCTTTGATCCAACATTTTATACAGGCATTAATTATACTACTTATTTATACATACATATATATATTGAGCGAATCGGTTGCCGTATAATTTTGACACAAGTTTTACACAGTTAGATCTATTTTAATGGTTAAGATTAAATAAATACGTCATGTTAAATTTTATCCAAAAATAATAATTACTAATTTCAAAAAGAAAAAAAACTTCTACAATTTTAATATATGTTGTGTCTCTTATCTCATTAATTATTTTCTCTTATAATCTTCTTTTCAACATTAATTATTTCTCATTGGAAAAAATAATAATAAACTTAATTAGAATATTCCAGGATTATTTTTTAATACATACTCATTTAAATAAACAAATATAATTAGGAAAACCAAATTAAATCTTAGCCATTGGAACTCAATCAATTTTAATGGCTTATAATTTGTGTTAAATTTTGTGTTTAAAATAAAATGTCACAGATATATTTACCGTTATAGTTCATACTAATGTTCATTATAGATATTCTAATCACATCTAAGGTATGTAAAGTTCCAATTCAAACAAAAGGTGAAGAGGAAATTAAGATGTATCCTGTAGGTAATCAAAAATTAAGTATAATTGGAACGCTAACAAAAAATTATAAAGACATAATTTACATATTTAATCACATCTGCAATATGCCAATATATATTATTACATCTTATTCACATATACATATGTAACAAATAAAGAAAGAGGTTTCTATATATAAATATATTATGAATTTGTGATGATGATCGATTATGTCGGCGGTGACGATGGTGATGGTGGTGGCGAAGATGCCTGGTCAGCAGCAGGACTGCCGGTGGGTGAGTCGGAGATGGCGGCAAGAATCCGGTTAATGGTAGCAGAGCGAAGGGGACGAAAGCTGCTGAAGGAGGTGAGCTTATACAATGAAAGGATGAGATACACCAAAGCTTGAACCACCAAAAACATACCCACTTTCATCAATGTGTTATCAACCAACATCAAACAAGTCTCCAACACCATTTTTTTGGGGAGATTTATTTATTTATTTTTCCTCAAGAAAACTGGTCAAATTGTTTGTGATAAGAGGTAGGCGATGATGAAGTTGTGTATTTGGGTGAGCTTCTAGTTGGGGAATCTCTTGTTATATATAGTACCTATAAAAGAAAGAGAAGACTGTGACTATCTAAGAAGTTGCCTCTCGTAATCAATTATTATTTATTGACCTTTTCTTTAGGCAGAACAAATTAGAAGTAGCTAGAAATAAAAACAGAAAACACGTCATCGATCACCACCAAGAGAGAACAACATATATGACCCAAAAAATTGTTGAATATGTTGTGGTAGGCAGACGTGGACCTCACAATACCTAAACGCAGCGCTAGTTGGCATGCATCACTGGATATGGATCATCAGCATCATCATATCTTGTTTGTATATATATGTAACGTCTTTGAATCTTGTATATTTAGATAAGAGATACTGAAAGAAGCAACAATATCTCCCACATATATTCTCCAACAAGGCATGTCAAAGTACTACAGCGCGAAACTCGTTGCCTTTACACAAGAAGAGAAGCATGAATACACAAGAAGAGAAGCATGAATACTAAAATTTCTAAGAAACACACACCAAATTCCCAAGCAACTCATGCATGCATATATACATGCATAAATATCCACGTGTCCTTATCTTTCTACGATCTATATACATATATATATATATATATACAGTCGATTATGTGACTGATTTTCAGGATAGTGACCAGAAGGTGTATGCCTTTATATATGTTGTCCTTAGGACTCCGAGCAAGGTAGATCATATGTATGAATGTCTGATGTATGATCTTCCACGCAAAGCATGTGTTGATGCCAAAAATGGCACCAACGAGATCGAGAAGACGACGCATGAATATTAAGACACCGATACGTACGTGGTTCACCCGAATCGGGCTACGTCCACGGGACAAACTTTCCGAGATAGTATTATTGATAATAGTAGAGTTTACATATTTGTGGCCTTGAGCCATTAAGGGAGATGTGGAGAGGATGTCTCCAAATAATGTGGTGGAGTTGTATGAGATCCCTTTACAAATGAGGGGATGCCCTCCTTAAATAGGCAAAGACTAGGGTTTCCATTGCATTATGGGCTTCATATTGGACTTAGGCCCGGCCCAAGTGCGGGGTGAAATCCCGCACGAACAGCATGTCATGCAGTTTGTTTGGTTACCTCAGCATTCAAAGATTATTAGCTTATTATGGTTACATCATATGTATTATTGATGCATAAAATGTATCAACGATTGTAAAAATATTCACGCACATAAAAACACAATAATGTATGTGGTTCTCCCAAATGGAATTACGTCCATGGTGTTATCCCACTTTCATTCATAATATATTTTTTTTGTACAAATACATGAGGCTATGAGCCTTTAGGAGGTAGTGGTGTATGTAGAGCGAATGGAGAGAGTGAGTCCCCTTAAAAAGGCTTAAAATTAAAGAGGAGGCTCCTATTTTTAGGAATTTCTTAGGGTTAAATCATAATAGTTGTCTTTAAGCATGAGTCTCGTTGATGGACCTTCAATATGGGTCTTGAAAATTGGCTTGATATATTCTCCCGAGGTTTTTGTGTGGGCTTGTTGTTTAGTCAAATATAGTGTTGACATACAATTAATTTATAGAGATTTCAATAGATATTTCAATAGTCGCCTAACAAAAAAAAATTAAAAAATTTGAATGAAATTATGGAAAAATTTAAGCATCCGATAAACTTATATAAGATTAATATATGTATTACGAAAATTAAAAAGGATGATTTTCTTTTCCTCTATTTTATATCAAGATTTTTAAATATAGGTGTATTTAAAAAAATATTGCGAATATTTATTCTTCCTTTATTTTAATGTTAAAACTTAAAATATAAATATATTAATTAAAATTTCATGGATATTATGGATATATATATTCGTGGTTATTACATGATTTAATAATTCCTCCTCAACGTCCTACTAAAGAAATTGGCTTCACTTTCGTTCAAAAGTTCACGATACAAGATTGCCACTACATTATTCACTTTACTAAAACAATTGTATTATGTCTGAAGGAGACTCAACGCGTGGCGACGCTGTGTAGGCTAAGTCATGCATGAGTCATCGGTATTGGGTGCTGTCATGGCCTGCCTTATCAGAACAAGGCACGTGTCATCGGGATTTGTGTCCATGCAGGACACATGTCAATCAACCAGCACGTCCAGAACTGTATACATTCCATGCCCTAGCTACTGTTACCAGCATCACAAACTTGAACAAAGAACCAAGCATCTCTACGTACGCGTTGTATAACTCAAAGCTTGCATTCAGAATTACTCTTCATTTCAATCGGTACTGAAAGTGACAATGGCGTCCCAAAGACAAAGCTACAAGGCAGGTGAAACTAAGGGCCAAGCTCAGGTATATATATCTCCTTCAAAATAATTTTTTTAAAGTTTCTTAATCAGCCGCGCCGGAGCTACTAAGAGGCCAGGGGGAGCCTGAGCCCCCACTCCACTCCAATTTTTTTTCCTTTATTTATATATATAAGTGAATATAATTGAGTTATATTTTAGATATTTATCATCAAATAATATATATATATATATTTGGATTTTTTTTTTATCTATAATACATAATTTTTTTACTTTCTATTGTAATTTTGTACTACATTTTTATGTATTTAAAAATATTATTTTATATAACTACACTCCTCTAAAACAATAAATGATACTACATTAATTTACGATATATATTTAATTTTTTTTAATTTATAACTTGTTATTCGTTATTTGCTTCTTTTGTTATTTTTTTTTACCTACAAATATTTCTAAAATATATTTACTTCATATTGTCAAAGAGTTATATGTTTTTATTTGATATTTTTTCTACTTATTTTTTATTTATTGTATTTCTGAATACTTACGGTGGTAATGAAACTTATATTTTATTAGAATTAAAATTAGAAATAAAGACATTTTTCATTTTTTTATTAGAATTAAAATGATATTTTTACAAAATAAAATGATCAGGTCCCTTTAATATTAAATTCTAGCTACACTATTGGTCTTAATTAACGTCGATCTTTTATACCATTTGCGTACATTCTTTTCAGGAAAAAACAAGCCAGATGATGGGCTCAGTCGAGGATAAGGCCCAAGCTGCAAAGGACAAGGCCCAGGAAACCGCCCAGGAGGCGGGGGCAAAAACAAGAGGTGGAACCCAAGCTACGAGAGACAAGGCCCAGGAGACGGCCCAGGCGGCGAAGGCGAAAGCAAGAGGTGGAACCCAAGCAACGAGAGACGAGGCCCAGGACAAGGCAGAAGTTGCTAAAGCTAAGGCGTGGCAGAGCAAGGAGGTGACCAAGGAGAAGGCGTCGGAGGCCGCGCAAAAGGCAAAAGAGACGGCGGAGTCAGGGAAAGAGAAGACTGAAGGGTTCTTCCTGCAGGCTGGAGAGAGTGTGAAAAACGTGGCTCAGAGTGCTACCAATGCTGTGAAAAATACTCTGGGCATGGGTAAGGATGATGATGATGACGAGGAAGAACATGTCTACCACAGGAAGGACATGGATTAGTTTGAAGTCGGTGTTAGAGAGGTCGGTCTGTTGTTCATTTTCTGTTGTTCAAATGTTGTTGTGTTTTTCTGTTGCGTATGTTGTCGTGTCGGGCAAGTTTTAGATGTCCGGAGCTTCACTCTATGAGATGGAGACGTTGTTGCACTATTTGGTTTTCTAGTGTGGTAGGAATCAGATTGTAATTTCACTCACATATGAAATGCAATCCATCAAATAATTCCTAGTTAAGTCACTTTGTCGATTAACTTTCCTTTTTAGTTTACAAGCAATACTGATATAGGGCCTTTGGATTTGAGATATCAGACTCATCAAGTCGTGTACGATTCAGTTTTATTCATTAACAGAGAGAACCATGAGATGGTGCAAGGTTTAGTTTGGTTTTTTGAAATAACAAATCTGAAAATTGAACCAATCCAAACCAAAATTTGATTTTGCCAGGTATCCGGTTTGGTTTGGTTTGGTTCGGTTCAAAGTGTGTAATATACACCCCAAGAGATAATTTTAGGAAAAGTGCACACTTTTAACCACTTGAGAGAGTTGAGACACAAGTTAAGCGAAATAATTTAGTTCAGCTGAATCGAGGGCAACTTCTAATACGCTATCAACTGAAAGACATCCTGTAACAAAATTTCATTCATATGGAATGCTCATGTAAGTTGGTAGAATTACTAATAAGTTCACGACATTATAAGGTCTCATCTGAATACAACCATATATAGTAGAACTCTCAAATCCACATCAATCGCTCATGTCCTCAAGTCCTTCAAGGTCAGAAACACCACCAAGTGCTGCATCTGCTTGTTCCTCTTTGTCTTCATCGTCTTCATCAGTTTCCATGGCATCCTGAGATTCCTCCTCTTCATCACTGTCGTCGGCATTCTCATAAACAACTGGAATTATTGTGTCGCTCTCATCAACATCATCTATTACCTGTTCAAAAAGCCTTGCATCAGCTAGGCATTCGAAAGTATTTCACTTGCCACAAATTTCCTAACGTTAGCAGTCTTACCCCAGCATATAGCAAGTCTCTGACACTTGGTAGTTGAACAGCCGACTGAAAAGTGGAAACTCTGGAATCTACGAGCTGCATATACAATGATAAACTCCATTAATAGAAAAGAATGATAAAGATTTCCCATGAAATATATAAAGCATTCCATGATATTAACTTATAGGTTTCGCTAACATGAGCACTCAAACAAACAGAATTCTTTGAACGAAAGAACTGCTCCACCTGTTGACAATGTGGTAGTGGATACTACCCTGATTTGATGCTATTTTTCTTAGATTATTGCGGACATATATGATTTCTCGTGGTTGGAAAAAAAGAATCTCATACTTGGTCAAAGAAATGTAGTCTAGTTTACAAGGACGCACCAATGCACCTTCTTTTGCTTTCCCTTCGTTTCAAGAAAAATTGTTTACATTTGTTTGTAAAGAAATCATGTTTGTCTATGTGATGACCTGTAATATTTAGGCCAATCATATCTTTTTGTCTCTTTCACCCAAGAGGAGCGTACTTAAATTTTCATATAGAAAACACATCTATGATAAAAGATTCTGACCTGATATAAGGAGTTCAAGGCTCTCAAAGAAGATTCTTGGGACGCAATAGCACTCGCGTGTTGAAGAAGTAAACTTCTCCGCCATGGAAGTGAACATAGCAAAATTGCACCCCTAGAGTAATAAAATACAATACAAATCCATTAGGTGTACCCAAGAGAGCCATTCAGCAAATACAGCAAAATGCTAGGTATCTTACCTCGACTGAATAATGGATAACAGAGACTGTAAGAGCTTCAAAACACCAGAAGGATTCAACAATGAGATAGACTTTGCAATGACCTAAATCAACAGATTGCATCATCCGCATTAACAGTTATCTTCAAGCATCAATCCTAAATAAATTATATGAACAATGAGAGCTGTTACCTTCTCATCTTGGGTGTATAAGCAATCTAATAGCAGGGCACGGTCATCGGCATGTAGTGTTTGCTTAAGTAAAATATGAACAGAGTCTGCACTCGGAGGCTTTACATCAAGAGAAGCGTCTTCCTTAACATGGTTCTTTGGTATATCATTGTCTACTAAATTCAAACTTTCAAGCTTCTCTCCCATGGTTAACAAGGACCCCATCTGCAGCCTCTCCATTCCCTACATGGATTAGGGTGCACATATAAAAAACTAAAGGCTCAAAATATTTACTTCATTCATGAAGCACTGTTTTTCAAATCTAAAATTAAATAGTTTGAAACAATTACGCACAATGGTCATAGTTTTGTATCAAGTATAAGAACCATTACCAATTTCAACAACGTCTTCAAGAGTTGGAAGCTCTGCTTCCGGTGCTGCTGGACGTTTCTTACTTCCCTTTTTACCCTTCACGGGTGAAGGTACTGCTTCAACAATTTCTTTCACAGATGGAACATCTGCAACCGGCGCCGCTGCAATCTTCTTACTTCCCTTTTTACTCTTCATTGGTGGAGCAACTTCTTCTAATTCAACCATGAACATCAATGACAAAACCATATCAAGTTTTTGTAAGAATTTCTAGGACATACAGTTCAACATGCTCCCAATGATTGCCAGATAAAGACCAACTTTAATTTTTCCATCTAGTAAGACAAAGGTCATCCTCTTACGTGCTGTATTCTACTAATTCACACAAAAATGGATACAATGAAACATGGGCAGATCTATAAAGGGGCAACGGTGGTCAATTCCCCTGAAATAGCCCTGGGTGCGGATTGACAAGGTTGGGGATGGGGCTGAAAAAGGTGTCAATACACTCTGTGCAAATAAAAACCAGATTCTCAAAATCGAACTATTGTTCCTTTACCTTCATATAAACCATGATATTGGCAAGCAAATCACTCTCCAGAAATCAGAAAAGTACTTTTTAATTCTAAAAACCTAATACATCAAAATATTAAAAATAAATTTAGCTCAAAACCATTGCCCATGAAAAACTATTGCCCAAAGTGCTATGGTAAAACAGAAGCGAAAATCTAATTCTAACAACGGATAATTCCCTTCTAATATTATATCCACCAAATTCTTATGTCCATTTATAAAAAACTATTATCCTGATAATAACACACACAAAATGCGCTAAACACCCACTAATATTACCTTCTGGGTTGAAAATTTTCAAACCTTATATCCTCAACCCAAAGGAATACATAATCATAAATGGACACAACATCTGGATGTAGAAAGCTTTAATTGGCAAGCCACTTGGCAATAAACTATAGAAAATGGAAAAATAAAAGAGATTTTAGAAATAAAGAAAAATTCACAAACGATAAGAGTAAGAACTGCCCTCTGGTAGATGCAATTGTGAAATCTCAGTAGTAGAGAACATAAATTACATGTTATTTTTTTTTAAATCTCAACATAATAAAGTCATATGCTATATTCTTGCATGAAAATGGTTGTCTAAACTTTCTGCAGTGAGCCTCGTACCATAATCATGTGCAGCAACTTACCATTTTGTTTGGTTCTGGGTAGCCATGTGTATGGCCTTGTTACTCCACTCAAGATCCCACCACCCCATCTACATTCCCATCACAATGGAATAGAATAATGGTAAAGTTTTCTGAAAGAAATTGAAATGGATGAAATTATAGTGTCACTTGAAGTCAATTTTGAACAAACAAGAGAAAAATCTATTACTATTACCAACCTCACAATAGCATTGACACTCTCATTTTGCTTAATTCCAATCGGAATAGCCAGCAAATTATAGAGACTACGTTTGCCATTCTGTTTGGTTCTGGGTAGCTATGTGTATGGCCTTGTTACTCCACTCAAGATCCCCCCAGGGACGTTTTCTGAACCTGAATTTCGGATGGGCTAACTTACATATTAAATATAGAATAAACTCAACCGTACAAATGAATTTTATTAATAAATATAAAAAAAACACCTAGTCAGAAGGACGAAATGAGTCGTACCCCTCAAATACATCTATATACATAAATAAAAATTTGATAGCAAAAAAAAAAAAAAAAATTACAACGTACATTTCGAAGCTTAAGAGTGTCAAGATCCTCTATTATTTTTTCGTTATTATTAGTATAAGTAAAATATCTTTCAATGTGCAGGGTCATAAGAGATCCATCACTTATTTTATTTTGAAATTGATTCTTTCTAATTCACATATATGAAAATTTTTATTACTATTGAAATATGAAAAGCTAGTCAATACATATCAAATGAGCTTATAAATTAAACTAAAGTTATTTTCATCAATATTTGACATAACTCGAGAAGAGTGGGGATTTTTATCAAATTAAATCAAACATTTAATATAAATAATTAACAAAGCATTTACTAACCTTGTTTCCCACAATAGAAACTAGCATGCTAATGTGAATGCAACCCTCATAGTCATAGCCTTATGTCTCAATTACTCATACAAAAACCCCAATTTCAATTTCAAATTATCGTAACTAAAAAAAAAAACCCTCTAATACTCAAATTTTCAAAACCAAAACTCTTCATTCAATTTATATTTAAAACTAATATTAGAAAGTAATATTTTATGCTTCGAATATTTGATAGTAGATAAAAATAATAAAATTTTGAAGAAAATAAAAGAGACAAAATTGTGAGATAAATTTGAAGAAAAAAAATGCTGAAATGGGGTGCATGGTTTGCTAGTGCCTACTTTTCACTTTGGTTTTGAACCTTTGAGGTTGATATTATATTATTTAATTGTGTGTTGTTAGTTTTTTTTGAAGTTTTTTTTCTTTCTAAAACCTAAGTTAATTGGGCTAAATATTTATTATTGGATGGGCTAATCCAATAATTGACAAGGAAGACACCTTGGGTGGGAAGGGCTATAGCCCTTTCAGCCCAAGGCAGCCCCCCGTCTCTGGATCCCACCACCCCATCTACATTCCCATCACAATGGAATAGAATAATGGTAAAGTTTTATGAAAGAAATTGAAATGGATGAAATTAGAGTGTCACTTGAAGTCAATTTTGAACAAACAAGAGAAAAATCTATTACTATTACCAACCTCACAATAGCATTGATGTTGATGCAAGAAATGGATCAACTTAGTCCTGCCTCGCTGAGTTTCCTTCGTGATTCCTCTCGAAATATTGTGGTCTGAACATGAAGAGAGGATCCAAAGGGACACCGGTGTGGTGCCGGCCTAACAGTCTCCAATGCCTAAGTCAGTTAAGCGGAAGGGTACTGTAGTAATTTAGACAGCGTGATGGCAAGATTGTCATTACCTTTTGGTGGGGGATGCCTTTGTATTTATAGTAGCATTGAATGTGTTTGTTGGTGTTTGTCAATGTGGGATAAATGTTGTTTCCTTTAGGAGCTGACAGGTGTCCCGTGGTGGTCCCGGACAACATTTATGACTTGTCAGTAAGTCTGGCCGACCAGATTTGTTCTTCATAGGTCGTTCTTGGCTTTGTTGGCATGATCTGAGGCTTGTCTGGGGCTGGTAGAGCGGGGACAGGTCAGATCAATTTGGACCTTTGACCAGGCCGACCAGTTTGGGTATGAACAATTGACACTCTCATTTTGCTTAATTCCAATCAGAATAGCCAATAAGTTATAGAGACTACGTTTGTTCTGCAAAGCAATACTGCACATGCCAAACAACGAGACAAAAATAGTCCTATTAACTATAATCAGTTCAGTTTTGCTATGGGACGACTCTCCCTAATACTGTAACCAAGCTTGTACTAGTTTGAATATGTTTAATATCAGTATCTTACCGATCATCTATTTATTTTACTATTTAATTTTTTTTTTATTGATATGACATAGAACATGATGGTTTTAGTATCTGGATTCGATATACTGGCATATCGTAAGTCTAACTACTATTTAAGATCTTACTTGGTGTGCCTAAAAATTTGAATTCGAACCCATATTTGACCAAATTATGAATTAGGTTAGGATTTGAAATTAATGCATCGATGAATATCAAATTAGCAAATATTTTTTCTTATTGACCACTTTACTATGTGACACATTTACACGATGGATATACTATGGAACCTTCTTCAAATCAACTGGTCCTAATCAAACATGATAACAGGTATATCAAGTTTTATACCAAATTTTATATTACGTTTACTTACTAATAATGAGGAAGTATGTAATCAGATAAAGAATACATGCTTACTTACAAATAATGAGAAAGTAAGTAAGTAGTGAAAATGTAATCAGAGAAGTAGGCAAATATTTTCATTGATGCGTATGTTTAATAATCATATAACATTATAAAGTTTACTAATTATTTTTTATACCAACAATTATTAACTTTTATTAAGTGATACATGTACGTTAGTGGATTGACAATGAAACATGCACCTAATTCAATGTTACATCAATAGAACTCAATCAAACAAAATAATAGATATACAATTTTTTCATACTATATTTTATATTAAGATTATATTTACTTATCGATAATGAGAAAATAGGTAATCAGATTAATTGATAAGTTAATAATCATTTTTCATGTTTATGATTTTACGAAACAAAAACATACAGGATCAGAATGTTAATAATACTAATATCATTTTAAGGGGTGACCCTCTCGAAAACAAAAAAAAAACCCAAATTCGTCACTGCATAATTTGACATATTGTTCTCGGATCCCGGCAAAATGAGCTCGTCGAAGACTCTGAGGAAGCTGGAGGTGGAGTCTCCCGTGCCGGCAGACATTGACATTGCCAATTCAGTCGAGCCTTTCCACATCTCTGAGATTGCCAAGGACCTCAATCTCAGTCCCGAACACTATGATCTTTACGGAAAGTACAAGGCCAAGGTGCTCATCTGATCCATTTGCTTGGTTTGATATATAATCATTGTATGGTGATTGGGTGGGTATGAAGATTAAATTTATATTTCCGTGTTTGGGTGTATTATAGGTGTTGTTATCTGTGATTGATGAGCTGAAAGGATCTGGTGATGGGTATTATGTTGTGGTTGGAGGGATTACTCCTACCCCCCTTGGAGAAGGCAAGTCTACCACCACTGTTGGGCTTTGTCAAGCTTTGGGTACTTTTCAGGATAAGAAGGTGAATCATTTTCTTTCTCACAAATGATATTTTTTTTTCTTTTTCTTTTGGTGCAGTTGATATTTAGTTCCAACAAATTTTATATTTAAATGAATAATGGAGGTATCTGAAATTAGTTTAGGCTTGTTTGTTTGGAAAGTTCCTGAAACACACCTGCAGATAAAAAGGGCAAAAAAGATAAGAAATTGTTTCAGTGAATGCCTTGGCTTATGGTAAAAGTATTAAGATGAATGAGGTCTGCTGTGTGAATGAGTGAACCAAACCGAGTCGAGTAGTAGGTTTAGAAGCTCACTCTGAAATGTAAGTGGTGTGAAAAGAGAATGGATGATTCTTAAGATTGGTTTGTGACGTTAAAATGGTCAATAATGTACTTGATGCAATACTTTAGATTATCTTTAAATCGACTTCTCACAGTAAGAATTAAAAAAAAAAAAAAACATACTTCTCAAATTAAGAAATTGATTTCTTGCTGTTTGCTATTGATTGTACTTGGTGTTAATCCAACTTTTCTTATCAAGAAATTGAGATGAATTGTTAAGTTGAGTCTGGAGTGTATGAAGGAAAACGTCATTGAGTAGTAGATTATCAAAGCATTAACTACAGCAAACACAATTTTATCTGCTGGAATGTTTATTTCTCTTACACTAATTCACTTATGCATTGAAGAGAGAAAGTTTGTTTTTTGAGGAAAGAAAGCCTTGCACATACAGGAAACGGACAAGCTAAGAGATCAGTTTATTTATTCCCCTTTTGTCTTCAAAATGTAAAAAGAAAGTATTTCAAGCATGCCCTATATTCATCACCATAGTTAATTTTATTTTAAGCAATTCATGTTTGTGTGAAAGACTTACGAGATATAGAAGGTCCTGCCAAAGGTATCCACTTGTCCATCTTTCCTAATTACTTCTCAATGCCGATGAAAATTTATGTTGACGAGATTTCCTGGATGAAAAGCTTTCAAAATTGACTGCCTCTTGTCATTAGTAGATATTATGTCCTGATCATGAATTTCCCGTTCAATGACATTAGGTTGTTACTTGCCTTCGTCAACCATCACAAGGACCGACTTTTGGAATTAAAGGGGGTGCGGCAGGTGGTGGTTACAGCCAAGTGATCCCAATGGATGAGTTTAATCTTCACCTTACAGGAGATATACATGCAATAACAGCTGCAAACAATCTTCTGGCTGCTGCCATTGATACTCGGATTTTCCATGAGGCAACCCAATCAGATAAGGCTCTACTGAACCGGTTATGTCCACCAAACAAAGAAGGCAAAAGGAGCTTTAATGACATTATGTTTAGGCGTCTGACGAAGCTCGGTATCTCCAAGACCCAGCCTGAGGATCTTACACCAGAAGAAGTGAAGAAATTTGCTAGGCTTGATATTGACCCAGATTCTATCACATGGAGAAGAGTAATGGATGTTAATGACCGGTTCTTGAGGAAGATTTCAATTGGCCAGGGCCCTGATGAGAAAGGAATGGTGAGAGAAACAGGTTTTGATATTTCTGTTGCCAGTGAAATAATGGCAGTTTTGGCCCTAACAACATCCCTAGCGGATATGAGGGAGAGGCTTGGAAAGATGGTAATTGGAAACAGCAAAGCTGGTGACCCTGTAACTGCTGATGATCTTGGTGTTGGAGGTGCATTAACAGTGCTAATGAAGGATGCTATAAACCCTACATTAATGCAGACTCTTGAGGGAACTCCAGTTCTTGTTCATGCCGGTCTTTTTGCAAACATTGCGCATGGGAATTCCTCCATTGTGGCTGATAAGATTGCACTGAAACTGGTTGGACCAGGTGGGTTTGTGGTCACAGAAGCTGGATTTGGTGCTGATATCGGTACTGAGAAGTTCATGAATATAAAATGTCGGTATAGTGGTTTAACACCACAGTGTGCAGTTATAGTTGCAACCATCAGAGCCTTGAAAATGCATGGTGGCGGACCGGATGTTGTTGCTGGGAAGCCTCTTAACAATGCCTACATAACGGAGAATGTGGGTTTGGTTGAGGCAGGGTGTGTGAATTTGGCCAAGCATATTTCAAACACTAAAGCTTATGGTATGAATGTTGTTATAGCTGTGAACAAGTTCTCGACAGACAGTGAAGCAGAACTAAATGCAGTCAGAAATGCAGCATTGGCTGCTGGAGCATATGATGCACTTATCTGTACTCATCATGCGCATGGTGGAAAAGGAGCGGTTAGTCAATTCTTCCTATTAAATAATTACTCTTTATTGGCCTATAGTGTAGTGCCAAACCTTGGTTCTTCTTTATTGCAAGTACCCATCCCATTTCTTGATTTATCTCCCCTTGTTTAGACTGTTACTTTTCGCTTTTTTACTTGCTGTTGATGCCTAAATGGTATTCTTGGCAACTTGTGCTCTAATCTCATAGTTCTTCAAAGATACTCCATCACATGCTTAGGCTTCAATGCCATTTTCTTTTTTGAATTATAATTTATTTAGCCTTCCTTGCGCCTTACTTTTACTCATGTCCTTTCAAGTCCATTACTTGAACGAAAAATATCTTCTAGTACAGCAAAGAAATCAGTGTAGTAAATTAGAAAAATCTACAGATGTCTACTGCGTCTGCTGAAGGCTGATGCTGCCATTGCTCCTTGTAGTCTAAATTGCTAGAAGTGGTCTGCATAGTTGATGAAGTTTATTTTGATCTTTAGGTAGACCTTGGGGTTGCGGTTCAAAGAGCTTGTGAGAACGTCACACAACCATTGAAGTTTCTATATCCTTTAGATTTTAGTATCAAAGAGAAAATAGAGGCAATAGCCAAGTCCTATGGTGCAAGCGGCGTGGAATACTCAGAGCAGGTAAACTCATGTTTTATTATTGCCTCAAATTTTCAATACTGAGTACAACGCTTTGTTTTGTTCATTTTGTTCTTGGACACCACTTAAATCAAAATGTTCTAAAATTTGATCTAGCACAGAGCTTGACATTAGGTTTCTTTATTTCTGTGCATAGGCTGATAAGCAGATTGAGATGTATAGCAAGCAAGGGTTTTCTGGTCTGCCAATATGCATGGCGAAAACCCAGTATTCATTTTCACATAATGCTGCCGCGAAAGGAGCCCCCACTGGATTTGTCCTACCAATCAGGGACGTGAGGGCAAGCATTGGAGCTGGATTTATATACCCTTTGGTGGGAACAATGAGCACAATGCCAGGTCTTCCCACGCGGCCTTGCTTCTATGACATTGATCTTGACACCACCACCGGAAGGGTCATCGGCCTGTCTTGAAGCCCAGGCTTTTCGATCTCCCGCACTGAGGCAATCTTACCAACACGGTTCATTCTTCAAACTTCTGAGCTTCTGGTTTTTGCTTCTTTTTTCAAGCTTCTGTATTATCATCACACAAATAAAGAAGAAATGTGTGAGGTTGATAACTAGCTTAATAGCTTATTGTATCATAAACGTTGTTTCAGTACAACAATTTACTTCAAATTAATATGATATTCCTTGGAAGGCAATAAAAGTATTCTTTAATCACGTTGAGCAATTATCTTTTTCTTAATAAAAATTAGAGACTAAAAATAGAAAAGCGTGGAGATAACTTAACAGATTAACCATAATATAACATAAAAATGGGATTAATTTTGACGACAATTGAAATAAAACCCCAACTGGTTCGTGTCATCACTACCATCTCTTCCCCTCTCTATTTTCAGACACTTAGGGTTGTAATCAATAAAGCAGAGTCGCATCAAACCCTTCTCTTCTTCAACAACACGAGGTTAGTTGTTTTCTTGTTAATTTTGTTTCCAGTTACAGGGACAAGAAAACAACATTAACTAACAGTCTAACACAACTGCCAGTTTCTATATATTCAACAATGGCGGATCTCCACCGATCAAATTCATCCAAGCATTACTTGCAAAAATTGTTATCAGAGTCGGCGACGACGGTGTCTCCTCGGCCCTCAGTTGCTCACATTACAGTCCCAGATTGCACAACAAGCCCACATTCAATGTCGAAGCACTCCTCCCCTGTAAAAACTGAGCCAAGTGGCAAGGCGTCAATGTTTTCGATCTTCCTCACCAGAAGAAAAGCCACGGCCTTTTCTTATGCATTGACCTTTGCCTTCGTCGCCTGCACTTTCTTCTTGGTTTTCAACCCGTCTCACCGTCCTTTCTCTCTGGGTTTCAAGAACCTCCTCCACGCCTCCTTCTACTCCTTTTCTCACAACCCAAATGCCCATTTGGACCTTTCCCGGAAAGTCGACCCCTTTTCCGGGAAAATTGATTCTTTAGGTCATTTTGATGAGACTTCAAGTTTGAAGGGTGACGAGATGAAGAATCATCAGATGGGTCTCTCTCAATCTCCTGGGGAAAATGAAACTTTGAAGGCAAATACTGACGCTGAAACTCAACCATCCAAACCCCCTATTCTTTCTACGTTATCAGACTCTACCAATCAAACATCCAACAATACCGAAATTGAATTTTCCGGGAACATGGAGCGTTCTGAGAAAAGAAACAACGAGGCAAAGAAGGGTAAAAACTTCAAAGCTCATTCCCATTCTTCTTCCAAGGATTCTTCAAAGGGAAAACGTGGTGGTTCGAAAAAGAAAAGTGATGGCAAAAAGGGTTTGTCTAAGAAGCAAAAGAAACAATCAGAGTTGATGGATACTTATTGTGACATATATGATGGGAGATGGGTGAGAGATAATTCGTACCCACTTTACGCTCCGGGGTCTTGTCCTCTCATTGATGAGCCTTTCAATTGCTTTCTCAATGGCAGGCCTGATAATGGTTATGAGAGGTATAGATGGCAACCAAAACAATGCATTATTCCAAGGTAATGTAACTATGTTCTATTTAGTTTTTTTTTTTTTTTTTTTTACTTGTAGTTCAAGGTAACTTCCATAAACGTTTTCACTCATATTTGTTTGGTGTTGTTGGTTTTGGTGTTTTGCAGATTGGAAGGTAAAAAGATGTTGAGACTGTTGGCAGGAAAGCGTGTTGCTTTTGTTGGCGATTCTCTGAATAGAAATATGTGGGAGTCTTTGCTTTGTGTTCTTAGAAATGCAGTGGATGATAAGAGCAAAGTTTATGAAGTTTCTGGAAGGAGCGAATTTCGTACAGAGGGCTTTTATTCTTTTATATTCCAGGTGTGTATGATGTTCATCATAAAACTTTTTTGTTTCTTTCCCTTATTTGGGTTGTTTTATTGATCTGGATCCTTATGTGTATCGATCTATAGGACTATAATTGTTCAGTGGAATTCTTTCAATCACGATTTCTAGTTCAAGAATGGGAGATGCCAGAGGCAACAATTGGATCGAAAAAGGAAACACTTCGCATTGATACGATTGAAAGTTCTGCTGATTACTACAAAAATGCAGATGTTCTTATCTTCAACACAGGTCATTGGTGGACTCATGAGAAAACTTCCAGTGGGTAAGCATTCATTCAGCAACCACCTTCTTTATTTATCCTATTGAATTTAGGAAACATCTTGACATACATCAAACTTACAATTATAATTATAAATGTCTGCTTGCAGGAAGGGCTACTATCAAGAGGGCAACCATATCTATGGTGAACTGAATGTCCACGATGCATTGAAGAAAGCTTTAACGACATGGGGAAGATGGGTGGACACCAATGTAAACACTAAGAAGACTTCTGTTTTCTTCCGGGGCTATTCACCTTCTCACTTCAGAGGTGGAGCATGGAATTCAGGAGGGCATTGCCATGGCGAGACAAAGCCAACTACAGACTTGGAATCCACGGAATATGCAGGAGAGTATCCAACAAACATGAAAATCTTGGATTCCGTACTCAAGGAAATGAAGACGAAAATCTTCTATATGAACATTACAACGATGACTGATTTTCGGAAGGATGCTCATCCATCGATTTACAGAAAACCAAATTTAACCGAGGCGGAGAGAAACCCGCCTATGATTCAAGATTGCAGCCACTGGTGCCTCCCTGGTGTTCCTGACACATGGAACGAGATCATATATGCTCAACTCCTAATTCATAACCAGCTGAATAAGCAACATAAACAGATGAAGAAACATCAGCTTCACAGGGCACTTTTTTACGGACAAAAACTTATGTAGGGTATGTTCGTCTGGGATGCTCATGATCGACATGCAGAAGGTCCAACAAGTATCATGTTAGAGATATAGAAGACGGATAAGAAGAAAAGTTTTAATAAGGCAATGTATTGCGTTTGCACTTGTGCGTCAGAGGAGGAGGGAGAGAAGGGGATTTGACATCTCCGGCGAATATGAGGGAGAGGCTTAAAAAATGGTGGTTGGAAGCAGAAAGCTTTGATGATCTGATATTAAGGCAGAATCATCAAGTTCTTGTTCACATGCTAATGTCTCTATTTCGAACATTGTGCATCGGGATTTGTCTATTGAGCTGCTAAGATTGGACTGAAACTGGTTGAAACCGGTGAGTTTGTGGTCATCGAAGTTCCTGAATATGTATAAAGTGACGGCACAGCCTGCAGTTGTAGTTGCAACCGTGAGTGCTTTGGCCCGGAAGTCTTTTTTTGGAAGCCTCTACATAACTGAGAAATCAAGGAAACAGGATGCTTATACCAATGACAGATTCAACATACGTATAACTAGCAGTGCTTTTGTAAGGCACACGATGCCTTTGTCGATGGCCTTTACTCGTCGTTTCGACTTAATACGTAGTGAAAGATGGCAAGCTCCCCAGATTAAACAGCTAATAATACACTTGACATTATTTGGATTACAATGCGTCTAGGAAAAATAGAAAGGAAATAGGATTGACCTGACCAAAACTGCGTCTAGTAGGAGGATAATACCTAGTACAAATGTATCACCACACAAAAGAATAAGGCCGTGGAAAAATTAAGTACAAAAGTCATTAGGCACAAGCAAATGGAATAACTGGTTTCTTACCAATATCCTCAAAATTTAAAATAGTCCCAAAATTTAATTTATGGCAATTGCTTTCATATCTCTCATAAGAAATTTACCATCATACAAGATCAACAGATAAAATTATGAATGGTACCATTTTGTCAGCTTCCTGGAAACTTGCTGTTCATTCTCAGTTTGGCTGGAGCTTCGTTGCGAGTACTTGGACGTATACTTTGCAATCAGGGCGTCAAGTTGATCCGGAACATCCCACCCTATTGGATCTTTATTCTTCTTTGGCCTTTCTCTACTCATCGCATTCTCTCGCCCCTCTACTTCTTTCTGCTCTTTCTGCACCTTCCTCTTGTTAGGTTGTACACTAGTCTTTCTCACAGATCTTGATAATTGTGCATCACCAGCCTTGGGTTCACCTTTGAATGATCTTCCAACACCTGACTTTCTGTGCTCTTGGTGATGGTCTAGTTCTGGTTTTGAGCCTTCCATGTTTTCTGTTGTTGATGAGATCTTTTTACCCTTTTCGAATGGACCCTTTTTCTGCCTCTTAGAAGGTAGCTTTTCAATGACAGCTCCCTCACTAACCCTATGTTCCACTTCTTCAGCTTCTTCGTTTGGAACTGAGTCATCCAGTTTTCGCTTGTCACCTTGCTGTTTCCATTTGTCAGACTTCCTGCTTGGAAGGGCATCTGGTCTATCTGAGCCATCCTTTTGCTGCACATTTCTTGGAGCACGACAAGCCTGTGCTTGCAGCTTAGCATTGTGTATTTGCAATTTTCGAACATCATCAAGTGCAAACTCCACAATTGGGCGATGCTCAGGACCAAAAGTTTCTACAAGTTGCAACACATTAAATTAGACTAGGATGAAATTATTGCATCAAAACATACATATTAGCAACATAATAAGACAGAAATTGAGACTGCAAATGAGAGACTACTATTATCAGTGTCACCTCCACATGGATTATAATACAATTCCATTGCAGAAATAAGTTACCAGGGTTATTATTCAGAACTCTAAGGGCCACAAGTGCATGCTGATGCTCTGTAAACTCAACAAAAGCAGCACCACGAGAGTAATTCTTTGTGACAAGCTTTCCTTTTTTCACATCATCCAAGAACTTTATCTGCATCAGCAAAATTCAAATATAAGGAAGCCGAGTTTCATAAAACTTTCAGGGGAAAAAAAAAGCAAAAATGGAAAATGAACACAAATAGAGATGAAAATATACTAACTAACCTGGTGAATCGTAGGTTTTTGTTTTGTAGCTCTTGAGGTAACCGCATCAACACAAAGCTTTTTCAGTTCTTTTTCATTCATGGACTTTGGCAAATTTTTAATGAATAATCTAGTCCTTGAAAGATGCATATTTGGAGATTCAAGCTTCGACGTCTTCCTCTTCGCTGCCCTGCAAGTTGCAGAAAATCATCAAAATCTGTAGAAGCACAATAATGAAAGCATTTGCAGCTAAAAACTATGAAGTACTGATATTACATCTCTTGTCAAATTCTGAACCTTTTTTTTAAAGCTTGTAGAAGACCTATTTTTCTTTTACCCGGATTAGATGTAGTATAAAAAGTTAAGCGCTAAACAGAGATGAGAGGTAGAAAATATAACAGGTCTTTAATTTTTCTAAAATAATAGTTGAACTAAAAAGTAGATGCATGCTACAAGGAGCAAGAATGGCGAAGACATGCACCAAATAAAAAAACATTATAAATGGATGGTATTTAAGTAAATAAGAGATAGTGTCCAAAGAACATTAGTCAATAACGATTGAACTATACTACCAGCACACCATGGGGACAGACTATCTAGGGAAAACACAGAGATCAGCAAAACTTACATTTGGCGTATCAACATATCGCTAGCTGAAACCCCTTTTGCAGCTGCAGTTCCCTCAAGAATAAGACCTTCCTGTTAATATTTTGTGGAAAGAAAATGCCAACCATTCAGAGAAAATCTATTGGAATAAGGACTACACAAAAAACAATGAGTAAATAAACAAAAAGTAAGTAAAGAACGGTGAAGGAAGTTTGTTATAAAAAAAAAGTAAATAAAACAAAAAAAAAATAACCTTTGCTAGATAAAGATTGCGGGGGTCTAGCTCCTCTTTTGTGGCCATATTCATTTCCTTATCTTGAGCCGATTTTTTATCCAAAGCCTGCAAGACTTTTAATTGTCTACCCTTAAGAGTAATCCCCAAGCCAGATGCAGTATTCCCTGCTGAAAAAGCCAGATGCAGCTACAGTTTTAAACTTGAGAAAGCCATTTCCTTTTGGTCGCCTGCCACAAACACAATATTACATACAGTTTCAAACACGATAAAGCTGCAGGAATTGTAGGAAACTACATATAAAACGTACTTGGTGACTCGATCAAGGACTGGGAAAAAAGATTGCACTTCCCCAAAGGCAGAAAACCTTTGTTTCACTTCTTCATTAGTGGCATCAAAAGGAAGATTGCTTATAAAAACTGTTCTATTCAAATCATCTCCCTCATCTTTCTGTTCAAGATTTGATGCTGTGCTTTTGATAAACTTTTCAGGCTTGCTAACAAGTACCGCTTTTGCAGCCTCAAGAGATGATTTATTGGGATCATGAACAGATTCCTCAACAAGAGCTGATGCCGTGCTTTTGCTTAGCTTTCCAGGTTTAGTAACGTCTGATGAGTTTGTCTCAAAAGATAATTCCTTAGGCTCATCAACAGATTTATCAATAGACAGCTCCCTGTTCCTTTTGGGCAGTGCTGAATCATCCGGAATTGCCATAACAGAGGGTGTGATCAAGTTTCTTAAAACTTTTCTTGCACTGTCTGCTTCCTCTTCAAAATTAATTTCAGTAGGGATGTCTTTTTTCTCTATGGTGTTAGAGTCATGTGGAGCACTGTCAGTTCCATCATGGTGCTGGGACTTTTTACCAAAATCTCCAGCATCATTCTCAAAATCGTCAATGCTACTATCATCTTTCCCATCACTTCCATCCTTTTGTCCTGTAAAACCAGTGCTTTTGGATAAGTCGTAGAGACAAATTTTAAAATAAAGTACATATTCATCAACACAATTTTTCAAGACAATAGCACTTTCAAGCATCACAAAGTGAGCCACTCAGATGCTCTATAAACCATCATTACTCTTCGTTCTCCTTAAATAAGAGCAGAGGACAAAATTACAGTTGATTTCTCAGATATGATTAAACCAAGGTCCTAAAGGAAACAGTAAAACAAAAGTCTGCTAAATAGAATGCAGTTACAGTTGCCATAAGTACCATCTTCTGAAACCAGAGCATCATTGACACTCCCATATATCCGCTGTGAAAGAGCCCAGTCAACAGCTATGGGTCTTTTATGAAGCATTTTTCCATTTAACTTTTTTATTGCCTGTAAAAGAAAAATAAATATGTTAATTCATGTAAATTGAATCCATGGCTTCATTATGTAGACGAAAAGAAAGCATGAATTGCAAATTACATTTTCTGCGTCCTGTTTGCGTGTGAATCTCACAAATGCAAAACCCTTAGGCAATCTGCAAACAAGAATAGAAATACGAATGGAGAAAAGTGAAACATGTTAGTTAATTCAGAGTTCAGAGAGAGAGAGAGAGAGAGAGAGAGAGAAGGGGGGGCGGGGGAGAGAGGGGGGAGGTGGTAGAGAGCGAGTAATATACCCTGTATCAGAATGTTTTGGAACAGCTACATCCCAGACAAACCCTGCTGATGAAAATATATCTTTTATATCATCCACTTTGGCCTGCATTTGTGTAAGCAAAATAAATCAGTTTAAGCTCCCCCGAGAACAAGATGTCATAAGACAAAACAGTGAGAAAAAAAACCTTAAAAGGAATGTTTCTAACAATTAGCTTGCACTTTTGAATCTTGGAACCCTGCCCAAAAAAGAAAAAAACTAGCCGTTTACAAGCAATACAACAATAGCACACCATAAAATGAGATAACAAGAATAACCTGACTAAGAAACGGTAGTGCTAAATATCCATGCTCGTTCTTTTTCCTTTTTTTTAATCAGCAGACAGGTGCCTGGCAAGTCTAGTTTTAAGGGACAAAAATAAAGTCCTAAACTTTTATCCCTCATAAATCTCCATGCTGGTTTGCTGCTTGCATGGAAAGAGCCTATCAACTATTAAGGATATCCAGGATCCTAGCCGATCACAGGAGATTGAAGATCAATTTCCTTGATCTGCTGGAGCAAAGTCAACAGAATCATCCTGATTCTTTCCTAGTATATAATCTGTATGTACTTTGTTTCTTTCCTAGTTTGCTAGATGTACATACCTACCTAAGCTTTCCTACAGGTTATATATGTAGGCACTGCTGTACACTTTAATTATTCAATATAACAGAAAACATTCATAACTTGCATGGTATCAGAGCTCTAAAGCTCCACTAAGCAAAACCCTAGGCAAAACCTAATCAAAACCCTAATCCAATGGCCGCCCAACCCACCTCCACCCCTGTTAATCCCATACCACCACCACCAACCGACACCAACCCTAATCTTCCCTCCCTCATTCCTATCAACGCTGCTGCCCAGCTCCCAATCAAGCTCACTGCCACTACCGTCTTCCCTTGGCGTGCTCTGCTCAACACTCTCCTCCATGGATATGACCTCATGGGCTATGTGGATGGCTCTCATCCCTCCCCGCCCGCCCGCTACAGAGACCGCGCTAAACGCCTTCTGGTTTCCCCAGAATCAGCTTCTTCTCCATGCCATCCTAGCATCGATGTCCCCCCAGGTCATCACTCGCATTGCTGCTGCAAAAACATCAGCAGACGCTTGGGCTCGCCTCAACCACCTCTACGGGAGCAAGGCCAGAGCTCGTGTCCTTGGCCTCAAGGAGCGCTTCACCCTCCTTCGCCTCTCACCTTGTCTCATACTACCTCCAGGAGGTACGCATCCTTGCTGGCGAACTGGCAGCCATCCACACACCTCTCTCCGATGATGATCTCCTCCTTCATGTTCTCAACAACGTTGGTCCCGAGTTCAATGACGTTGACGCTACTGTGCGACCCAGAGACACCTTAGTCTTTTTTGAAAATCTTTACGACATGTTGCTCCAGCATGAAACCGCAGCCAAACGAGCATAGCACACCCCCACTGCCCCTACCATCACACCCAATGCCACTCAAGCTTCCCGTGGCTCCAACCCCACATGTTCCAACCATGGGTCCTCCACCCAACGGTCCTAAACCTCACACAACAGTCGCTAATCCAACCAGCGCTCTTCCTCCTCCAACTCGAACAACAGTTGTCGCCCAACCACTCTTAGCAGTGGCTACCCTGGCTTCTGCCAGTGGTGTGGCACCCAAGGCCACAGTGCAAAACGCTGTCCTCAGCTGCAACAAACCACCACTCATCACCCTGTGGCCAATCCTATTGTTCAGAGCCAACCTCCTCCCTGGCTCCTCGACTCAGGCGCTTCCCATCATGTAACTTCCCACCCTTAACATCTCTTTGAGACCACTCAGTACTGTGGCCCAGATGAGATCCTCCTTGGCAATGATAAGGGGTTGCAAAGCACCCACACTGGTACCATCTCTCCCTTCCCCTTCCCCCAACTCCTTTACTCTCCGTAATGTCCTTTGTGTCCCCCATATGACCCGCAATCTTATTTCCATCTCACAGTTTAACAAAACTAACCAAAATTCCATTGAATTTTTCTCTGATTGTTTCCACGTGAAGGACCTCAGCATGAGGGTGGTTCTTCTTCAAGGTCGGAGTAAGGATGGTGTGTACGAATGGTCCTCCCCCTCCTTACAACAACCTCAAGCTCTAGTGGGTGTGGTGTTCTCTCCTAACCTATGGCATCGTCGCCTAGGTCACCCTAGCCCCAAAGTCCTACAATCTGTTTTAAAATTATCTTCAATTCACGTACCATCTAAAATTACAGTCTGTTTGTTCATCTTGCTTATGCAATAAAAGTCAGTCTTCTCCTTGGTGTCTCATCTCTAACTAGCACACGCACCCTCCAGTTGCTTTATTCTGATGTTTGGGGCCCTGCCCCGTACACCTCCACTGATGTTTTCTTGTACTATGTAATTTTTGTAGACCATTACACTAAATACACTTGGCTATATCCACTTAAAAAGAAATCAAATGTCTTCTCAACCTTTGTTGATTTTAAAAAGCTAGTAGAAAACTACTTTAACACCACCATCGCCTCACTCTATACTGATGGTGTTGGGGAATTTGTCAAACTCAAAGGCTTTCTCACCACTCATGGCATCAATCACCTCCTCACCCCTCTCCACACCCCTCCCCACAACAGGATCGTTGAATGGTGCCACCGTCATGTTGTTGAAATCGGCCTCACTCTACTTCACCAAGCCACCCTCCCACTCACCTATTGGCTCTATGCCTTCAAAGCTGCTGTCTACCTCATAAATCGCCTCCCCCTCAACTATTGGCTCTATGCCTTCAAAGCTGCTGTCTACCTCATAAATCGCCTCCCAACACCACCTCTCCAAAACACCAGCCCGTACACTGCCCTTTTCCACCAGCCACCCAACTACTCTTGACTTAGAACCTTTGGTTGCCTCTGTTTTCCATGGCTACGTCCCTAAACCTCCAACAAAATGCAACCTCGATCCACCCCGTGTATCTTCCTAGGCTACTCTCTCAATTAGAGTGCCTATCTCTGTTTTGACCCCTCATCTCACAAGCTCTATGTGTCTAGACATGTTCAGTACGATGAGTCAACCTTTCCGAGTCTAAACACTTCCTCCACCGTCCCTCTAGTCACTACTGCCAACTTCAACGAATGGTTGTCCACCCTACCTCTTGTGTCTTATCTTCCAGCCTTGTCCACCACTACACCTACCAACTCACCAACGGCATCCCTAGCACCCCTGTACAACTCGGACACATCTCTCCTACCTAGTCTTGAAGTAGCGTCATTCCTAGCAACAGGTCCGTCACGGCCTCACCTCCCACCAGCAACCAACAGCCTTCCCCCATTACCTCCCCCATGGCCACAGAGCCTACTCCAACACCCACCACCTCTCTGTAATTACACCAGGTGCCAACCACGTCACCAACCCCACCCAGCACCACACCCTCCACCCCACACACCAGCCTCCCATACTCCACCACCACTACTACCTGCCAAGACCCACCCTATGCTCACTCACACCTAAACAGGGATCGTTAAACTCGTTTCCAGCTACGCCCTCACAATTACCACCCACCCTCTCCCTCCCTTGGTTGGCCCACGTGTGTGTCTCAGGCTGCAAAAAATCCAAACTGGCACCAAGCCATGTCAGAAGAGCTGAATGCACTCATCCGGAATGTCACTTAGGAGTTAATTCCTGCTCACCCGACTCAGAACATTGTTGGGAACAAATGGGTGTTCAGGATCAAGAGAACTCCCACAGGTGCTGTGGACAGATACAAGGCCCGTCCTGTCGCCAAAAGGTACCACCAGCAGCTTGGAATGGATTTCTCGGCCACTTTCAGCCTCATGGTTAAACCCACGACCATTCGCACTATCCTCCACCTTGTTAATCACCCAAGCCTAGCCCATACGTCAACTTGACATCAACAATGCCTTTCTCCAGGGACCCTCCATAAAGACATGCACATGGCACAACCCACAAGTTTTGTGGATCCACAACACCCCACCTATGTCTACAAGCTTCGCAAAGCCATCTATGGCCTCAAGCAGGCTCCACGGGCCTAGTACCAGGAGCTCCACTCCTTCCTCCTCTCTCATGGCTTTGTCAATGCTCTATCAGATGCCTCCCTCTTCTTACTCAGGCAATACTCGCATGTCATCTATTTCCTTGTCTATGTTGATAACCTGATTACGACAGGAACCAGCCCAGCCCTCGTCTCCAAGTTCATCCACTCCTTGGCTGCTCAATTCTCAGTAAAGGATCTGGGCACCCTCCACTACTTCCTAGGTGTCGAGGTCCTACCCACCACCTCTAGCCTTTTCTTATCCCAGCACAAATATATCCACAACCTCCTCACCATGACACGCATGGATGGTGCCAAACCCGTGTCCATACCCCTGGCTGTCTCACCTGGGGCTACTGCTATAACCTACGATATCCTTACCTTTTATTTCTATTACCAATTTAAAATTTTGAACCACAGCCAAGCACAAATAGAGCTACGCTGAACAGGTGATAACAAATCCCCAAGCCAAAACTCAGAGAAAATATGAAGCAAGGGAACTCTTTGAATTGGTTCAAATAAAATACATATGCTAGAAGCACCTTCAAGAAGGTAAGTAGTTAATATATGGCATACCTCCCCACCAAGCTGACGTGCCCAAACAATTCTTCCTTTTATCTCTTTTTGGTGTAACTTTACAACAGAAGAATATGCTGATTTAACACTAGTACAGACAAAGCATCCAAGTTGCATCCATCTTGCAGGAGCCCTGTAAAGGCACCGCAAATGGATTGATTTACCATCCAAAATTGAATAAATCCCCTTACATGAGTACACACAATAATTTCTATATGTCAAGTAACATTTAAGATTGAAACATTACCTAGGAAGACATACAAACAAGAACGACAACCAATTTAAAAGTATTGAAAGCATTGCAATACTAGTTTGTTGCAACTACAGTACCATGTGAGTATTGAAGATGTAAAATAATCTAGATGAAGGAATCAGAATTGTAAACTATACTGAGAGATAGATTCTTGGAAGGGTTTTATGTAGTTTGTCTAGATAAAAAATAAGATATTTAGAACAAAAAATCAAACAATTACCTATTCTTGTGGAATCTACCAAGAGTAGAGAATCTAAATTACAAGTAAAAAGGGAATCTAGGAAATGAATAGCATGTTCAAGAGAAGCACAACAGAAGGAGCAAGGAGAAGATCAAACTGGAAATTTAGGGTCCGTTTTATATCACTCGGTTTTTTGTGCTTAAGATATGAGGGAAAGTATATAGGGAAAATGAGGGATGAAGAAGTGTGGTCTCATGGAAAAGACATAAAGAAGAATGAATGAAAACAAAATCTTGAAAGTGAAAATAACCCAAAATAGGTTCTGGTTTATAGTTTTTAATTTCATTTTGTGAATACTCCTTATTATATTTCTTTATTTCTCTCACCATCCTTCCTTCCCCCCATATACTTTCCTTATATATCAAGCACAAAAAGTAAAAACTAAAAACAAATAGACAATGGGTGAAAAGACAAAAAGAAGAATGAATGACAACAAAATCTTGAAAGTGAAAACAACTCAAAATAGGTTCTGGCTTTTAGTTTTTGGTTTTCATTTTTTGAATATTTCCTTAATACATTTCTTTTATATCTCTTTCACCATCCTTCCTAAACTTCTTCATCATCCTTTTCCCCATATACTTTCCTTATATCTCAAGCACAAAAAGTGAAAACCAAAAACAAAAAAGCAATGGCTATCAAACAGGCCCTTAGTTTTCAACCTCCATCTAGTTATGAAAGATAACACCTAATACTTCTAAGGGAATGTCACATAAATTCTAGGTAGCACTGAAACGGATACAGATACGATACGATGCGATACTCTGATACACCAAAATAAAAAAATCAAAGGATACGATACGAGAAGGATACGAAAAATAAATAATACATTAAAATTCAAATATAAACAAACACAACCTCTTAAAAATATTGCAATAATCCACAATGAGAGACTCTTCTTTTTATTAATAGATATTGCAATAATCTAAACCCAAAGTTTTTAGAAGACTCAAACTCAATCTGTTTACAAATCGAAATCCAATCTAATTAGAAGATCCAAATCTAAACAAACACAACCGCTTAAAAATAAAAATAATGAAAAAGAAAAAGAAAAAAATGATGATGATGATGATGCCGACATGCAGTTGAAAGGATTTATATTTTGACTTAAAAGGAGGTCCATAAAGAGGTATAGAAGCTTTTTGTTCTATTGAATAATTAAGATGTACAGCAGTAGTTGTGTTTTATACAGACCTAGACTAGACCTAACTAGGAAAAGAAATAAAGAATATCTAGACTAGGAAGTTTATACATCAGAAAGGAATCAGTATTGATTCCTGTTAACTAATCCTGGCAGATCAGGAAGATTGGATAATCAATCTTCTGTGATCTGGTGGACCCGTGGAGGATCCTTAATAGTCCACACGCCTGATGATACTATAATCAAAAGATAATAAACACATAATATCATAAATGATAGTACTAATGACTGCACTACACAAGATTTATATTTGTGTTAAAAGGAGGTCCACGCGTTTGAAGACACTTGCATCAAAAAATAATAAACAACCTCTTGAAGACACTTTGTAAAGATCAAAGTGATTCCAGTTGCTCCTCCAAATGATGGAAGAGGCTAATCTTACCCAAAAATATCGAAGCAGCACGAGATTGAAGAGGCTAGGAACAAGAGATCGACTCTCTCCCTCATTTTTATTCCCTTCCTTTCTCCCTCTTCCTCATCTCTCTCTTGTAGTGAGGCGATCGAGCCTGAAATTTGAGAGATGGAGTCGATGGAGTTGATCGATTCAAAGCAGGTGATGGGGGTTAAAGAGGTAGGAAATTTCCTTGTATTTCTTGAATAATAACTTTACAGTGTAGAGAGGTATTTATACAGATGCTAGGTTAAACTAACTAGGAAATAAATACTTAGACTAGGAAGGAAATCAGAGACCTAGACTAGGAAAGTATCTACAGGATTTAATGTACAAGTTTAGGAAAGAATCAGGGAGATTCTTTGGGCCTAAGATAACACAGGATCAAGGAGATTGATCCTCAATCTCCGGGGATTCTGGGGGATCCTTATTACGCCCCCGCAAGACGGTGGTGCCGTCGGCAACGCCGATCTTGGTGCGGAGCAGGTGAAAACGCTGCCGGGGCAGGGGCTTGGTAAGTGCATCTGCTAGCTGATCATCAGTGGGCACATGATGGACTTGTAGGAGGCCACGGGTGACCTGGTCACGGACGAATTGAAAGTCTATGTCCACGTGCTTCATCCTGGAATGTAGAGCGGGGTTTGCGCAGTAGAAGGTAGTGCCTAGATTATCGCAGGAGATGGTGGGTTTCCCGTTGGGGGTGATGCCAAGTTCCTTCATGAGGGACTGTACCCAAAGGAGTTCCGCAGTAGTGGATGCGACTGCGCGGTATTCTGCCTCTGTGGAAGAGCGGGAGACTGACCTCTGTTTGCGGGAGCTCCATGACACCAGGTTTCCTCCGAGGTACACAAGGTAGGCTGTAGTGGATTTGCGGTCGTCTTGATCACCTGCCCAATCCGCATCGGAAAAGGCAGTGAGAGTACTGAAGGAATGGGTGACGGCATGAAGTTGGTTGGACGATTGGCGATGAAGATGCAGGCCAAAGAGGAGGGTGCCTTTGAGATAACGAAGCACACGCTTCAAGGCCTGCCAATGGAGCTCTGAAGGAGCGTGCATGAACTGAGAGAGGCGGTTGACAGCAAAGAAAATGTCAGGTCTGGTGAGGTTCAGATACTGCAGACTGCCCACAACTCTTCGAAATAGGGTGGCATCAGCAGGTGGGGAGCCATCGTTGAGGTGGAGGGGTGGTGAAACAGCAAGGGGGGTGGAGACTGGTTTGGCTCCGTCCATGTGCACCAAGGTGAGGATATCTTGGAGGTACTGGTGCTGTGATAAGAAGAGGCCATCCGTGGTAGGGATGACCTCCACGCCAAGGAAGTAGTGCAAATTGCCCATGTCTTTTACTGAGAACCGGTTGGCCAGTGCAGATATGAACCGGGAAATGAGTGCTGAGTTGTTGCCTGTAACAATAAGGTCGTCAACATAAACCAGAAAATAAGTTGTGTTGGAACCTTGCCTGAGTAGGAAGAGAGAAGCATCAGAAAGGGCATTGACAAAGCCCTGGGCCAGAAGAAAGGAGTGCAATTCCTTGTACCAGGCCCGTGGGGCCTGTTTGAGGCCATATAGGGCTTTCCGGAGTTGGCAGACATAGGTTGGGTTGTGAGGGTCCACAAACCCAGCTGGCTGGGCCATGTAAACGGTGTCATGAAGAGTGCCCTGCAGGAATGCATTATTCACGTCCAGCTGACGTATAGGCCAGCCATTGGTCACGGCTAGATGAAGAATGATCCGGATGGTGGTGGGCTTCACCACGGGGCTGAATGTGGCTGAGTAGTCCACTCCGGGACGCTGGTGGTAACCCTTAGCCACTAAGCGTGCCTTGAACCTGTCCACGGTGCCATTGGGCTTTCGTTTGATCCGAAAGACCCATTTGTTTCCAATAACATTCTGGTTGGGTTGTGGGGGTACAAGGGTCCAGGTGCCATTGGTTATAAGAGCATTGAGCTCATCGGACATTGCTGCACGCCACTGTGGGTGTTTCACGGCCTGGGAGACACAGGTAGGCTCAGGGAGGTCTGGGAGAGGATGGGCAGTGGCGGTGAGAGCATAGGTGGGCACAGAGGGAAGACAGCCTGTTTTGCTGCGGGTTAGCATGGTATGGGTGGGGGCTGGGGGAGCTGGGGCCGGGGGAGCAGGTTGTGGAAGGGTAGAGGCCAGCGGTGGTGAGGAGGCGGATGTGGAAGGCGGCCGAGGGGGTCGCCGTGTGTAGGTTCGAAGAGGAGGAGGTGGTTGTGCAGGAACAGAGGATGCAGCAGTGGTGGTGGCTGGTTGTGGTGGCAGGCCGGTTGCTGTGGTGGTGGAGGGGGACCGGGTGAGCAGTGGGACGGGCTGGACCGTTGCTGGAGCAGTTGCTGCGTCAAGGCCTGATGAGGAGGACGTGTCGGAGGGTCCTGCTGTTGAAGTGGCAGCCGGTGTGGGCACTGGTGGAGCAGCAGAGACAGGGGCAGGGAGGAAGGTGACAGGGGGCAGAGAAGAGAGCCAACTTTGGAGATTGTGGGGGGTAACAGGAGGAACTTGGGAGGAGTGGTGGAGACCTGGATAGGTGGACTCATCAAATTGAACATGGCGGGAGACATAGAGCCGATGGGCAGAAGTGTCATAACACAAATATGCACTTTGGTTGAGAGAGTAACCAAGGAAGAGGCAGGGAGTGGAACGGGGTTGCATTTTGTTGGTGTTGTACGGACGTAACCAGGGAAAACAGAGGCAGCCAAAGGTACGGAGGCGGTGATAGTTGGGTGGAAGGTGAAAGAGAGCCGTGTATGGTGACTGGTTTTTGAGAGTGGAAGTGGGGAGGCGGTTGATGAGGTAGGTTGCTGTTTTGAAGGCATAGGTCCAGTAGGAGAGTGGAAGGTTAGCTTGATGGAGGAGGGTGAGGCCAGTTTCAACAAGGTGGCGATGGCGACGTTCATCTGAAATGAGACGAACCTCCTGCAGGTAGTCACTGACTGGTCGGTTGTCCCGGCGAAGAAGAGTTAGCTTCTCTTTGAGGCCTAAGACACGGGCTCTAGCTTTGCTAGCATAGAGGCGTGTGAGGCGTGTCCAGGCGGCTGCAGAGGTTTTTGCAGCGGCAATCAGGGTAACAACCTGAGGAGAAACAGAGCCAAGAATGGCATGGAGGATACCATAAAGAGGTAGGAAATTTCCTTGTATTTCTTGAATAATAACTTTACAGTGTAGAGAGGTATTTATACAGATGCTAGGTTAAACTAACTAGGAAATAAATACTTAGACTAGGAAGGAAATCAGAGACCTAGACTAGGAAAGTATCTACAGGATTTAATGTACAAGTTTAGGAAAGAATCAGGGAGATTCTTTGGGCCTAAGATAACACAGGATCAAGGAGATTGATCCTCAATCTCCGGGGATTCTGGGGGATCCTTATTAGGGGTGATCAAAGCCGCGAAGGAGACGAGGCGATTAAAGGAAGAAATTTGAACTAGGTTTGGGGATAGCGTATCAGAGAGTATCAGAGCGTATCGGGTAGTATCGGGGCGTATCCTACACGTATCGTACCAGTATCGATATCCAAAACACGATACGGCACCTTGGGGACGTTTCGGTGCTTCTTAGCATAAATTAGACACATTACTTTTAAGTCAAAATATTAAATCAACCGACCTCATTTACTTATGAGAAGTAAAATCCTGCACTTGAGGATGGCATGGCAGAAACAAAAACGAAAGAAAAATTCATTACCGCGTTGCTCAAGTTCTTCTTTGGGAAGAGGATAAGTGATGGAACATACGCCGTCAATCTCCCTAGCTCGGCGATGAACTTCTTCAGCCATACCAGCATCAATAAGACCACCAAATATGACAGTCCTAGCAACCCTACATAACAAGATACTTGATATATCAGAACATTTCTGGAAACTGACATCATCAAACATTATTCTATCTGAAAACAATATAACAAAAGAGACGTTATAGACAAAACATATTATTTCAGTTGAATTGAGAACCCGAAGCCAAGGTGAGATCCAGGAACTTACTGTAAAAAAAGACACTATTAGAGGACAATTTTAACAAAGCACCAATGATGTTAGGGAACCAAACCTAGGTCATTATTGTTTAGAAATGCTATGTTCAATTGGAAGATAGAATTAAGAGACATACAAGACAATACTTGGTGTTAGAGAAGACTCTAAGAAGGCTAATATTGTTTAAGTCCTAAAATTAATCAATGCAGATTCACTCTTCAAAACACTTAATATCAGAATGCCCAGAAATTGAACACTAAACTTTGTGCATGCAGCCAGGTTTATTACAAACGTCTCCAAAGCAAAGTCACAAAATTGCAGAGAAAAGACATAAATTAATCTTTTCTTCAAGAGCTGCTAAATGTCTCATGGGTTTCCTGTACTGAGCTGAATAATTTCAAACTACACTTCTAAATCGAGCTCTACAATCCAAACATTTAGCTATACTTTTCACTTTAAATGAACATCAGGTGGCATGTCCCATCGGAAATCAAAATTTCATCTCACACCATCTGTTTTATTTTGGGACTTCCAGTTTCTGTAATTTTATTAGATTACAGAGCTTCAGTGGGGTAGATATAGTTAAGAGTGTTTTACTTTTAAACAAGATTACAGATTTGAAGTTCGGCTTTTCTTTATCTGGGATTTTTGGTGAACCTCTTGTTCACCAAGTCATTACCTTGTACTTTGATTATTATTATTATTATTACGGAATTCTTGTTTCTCATAATAAAAGAAACACAATTGTTTCTATGAAAACATGTAATAATAACAGGAAACTGATATCTTAATTCTAAAAAGTATAGAGCATGACAAGAATTTCAAACAATACCTTGTTTATTTCAGAAGAGGCTCAATACACATAAGGAATTCTTGTTTCTCACAATACAAAGAAACACAACTATTTATATGAAAACTTGTAATAATAACAAGAAACTGATATCTTAATACTTAAAAGTATAGAGCATGACAAGAATTTCCAACAACACCTTATTTATTTCAGAAGAGGCTCTAATAAACGTAAGATTGAATCATGTGACTTGCTTGAAATATTCTAGAGCAGGAAAGGAAAATTACGAAGTCCATAAGATGCAAGGAAGATTTTATACCTCTGCTTTTCTGAGCCACCCACTTTTTCCACTAGATCATTAGATAATGCAGCTGCTTTTCTGGACTTCACAGGTTTCTCTGTATTTTTATCCAAAACAACTCCATATAACTACGAAAAACGAGTGAAATTTACAAAACCATGATTTAAACGTTAAGATTAGCAACCTTTTTGCTGCAAGTTTGAAGCATTTTTTTCGGCTTTGAATTTTTCTCCATCCTTGTCAATTCCTAACTTCACAGACTCATCCAAGTCATTTCCTAAATTCAAAAGGTTGTAAGAAAACAAACCAATTTTTCATAAACAGTAATTAAGATTACGAAGAACCTGTTACATAATATTTTTGGAAAAAACAGGGGAAAGATATGGAAGATGAAGGAATGGAGACAAGAGGTATGGGAAGTTAAAGAAAAGTGAGGAGAATGCATAAAACTTAACCAAGAATTTTTTAAAACTATTAAAAGTATTTTTTTAATTCATGAACCAACTTTAGCTAAAATCCATAACTTTACCAAATGGGCCAT
Source organism: Prinsepia uniflora (assembly GCA_032719365.1). NCBI lineage: Eukaryota > Viridiplantae > Streptophyta > Magnoliopsida > Rosales > Rosaceae > Prinsepia > Prinsepia uniflora. The sequence continues at coordinate 958,813 of CM064873.1, forward strand.
AACATATATGCATGTGCCTTCCCTTTCAAGTAAGAAGTGATACTATTAAACACTTGTGTACTTTGCATCCAAAAAAAATGAGCACCAACCTTGATTTGTCTTTGATCTTCGTTGTTCAAAGGGAGTACGACGCATGGCATATTTAGCTGCAATTTTTCTACCACCAATGGACAAACCATTCTTTAGCTCAATAGCACGATTAGCATCTTCTGTGACAGCACTACAAATATATTTACAAAATATATAAAATAAAAAAAAGCATTAATAAGTTGGAAACCACAAGCAATATATCATAAGCCCATACTGTTGGAATATCTCCAAAACTAAGACTCCTGAAAAAACACTTTAGCCCTCAAAAAACGCATCAGGGGAATTTCAAAAAGTTCCATTTTTCCTTATGAAACAAGATTTAACATTCATAGTACAGTGGCCTAATTTGATGAGCATAACAATCAAACGATACTTGATAAAGGAAAAAAGGGCAAAACTTGACTTACAATTGAACATAACCAAAACCACAGTGCTTTGTAGACCCTGTAAACCATGCATTGAGACAGATTAGACATATTTTGACTTAACTAATAAAGGATGTTAAATCCATAAACCATGAATGCATCTACGGACAACCAAGATAAGGAAATAAAAAGCATACAACACATGAAAGCTCATTCGAAACAAGTTATTCATCAAGCTTCTTCTCAATGTGATTAAGCATTTCCATAATTCCCCCAGTAAATAATTTATATGATAGACACACTTTACTAACAATTTTGAATCGCTTCTTTTAGGTTTGGCTACTACTTTGAGGTTGGACAAGCAATCAAACTTGAGTTCTGATTCTTATTCATTGCGTTGAAGTATATCCAGTAGGTAATGCGGTTTTGATATGACAGAAGGCAGTAAGTACCAGCCCCTAAGAAATCTCGTCAGGGGTTGTGTTAAATTTATCCACAAAGTCACCCATATCTACTCACCCAACACTTACACACAAACACACTGTCGTACCAATGAGCATTGAGTTGAGATGCCTACCCCCTATGTTCTGCTGTTAGGTAATTTGGTATCACTGGTCTCTGGCCCCCTCTTTCCAAAATTAAAAACATAATAAAGTACCAAAAATTTCAGCAAGTAATGATTTTTGACATTTTCAACTTTAAAATACACTTATCAACTACTGAGAACATAAGTATTGGAACTAGAAAACTAACACTAAAGTTCCAGTTTTGCATATTTGTTTACTTACCCTTCTTTGTAGCCAAAAAGCACCTCCTAATTGGTCCTACATCGCTGAATATCTCCTCCAGCTGATGTTCAAATGAAACAATAAACAATCAACAACACTCCATTACTAAGCCAAGCTCCGAAATTTAAAATTCCAGTAGAACAAAAATCGTATAAAAGAGATTGTAACAAAACTGATTAGCTAAGTTGAGCAATTCGAATTCAGCACAGAATCGAAAGATAAAGGCAAATTTGGGGGTTTGGGAAAGAGACAGTACCTGAGAGTTGGTGAAAGAATAAGGTAAGTTTGAGACGAAGACCATGGAGGTAGAGCGGTCGCTGTCGCTTCTCGTTTGGGTGCCATCTTTGCGTTTGTTCTTCCCCATCTCTGTTTGGTTTGATAGAGAATGAGTGAATGGGTTGGCAATAGGGATAGCCAAATGGGTTTTTTTCGTGGGTAGGGTAAATCCTTACCTTATATGGGTACAAATAGGTAGTAAACCTATTTAGACCCATTCTTAATTTTCAAGGGTTAACTCAAACCCTACCCAACCCATAAAAAATTTAGGTTTATTTTTTTCTTTTCCATTTTTTTTTTTCTAATTTCTCATTTTGTTTTTAATTTCTAATTATTTTTCATTTCAATTTCTTTTACTTTTCATTTTTTTTCTTCTTTTTCCTTTTTATTTGCTTTTCTTTTTTTTCTTTTTTTCTCCATCATTATAATAAAAATTCATAATATTGCAAATTTAAGTTCAAATTATAACAAAATAATGAAAACGTCTATGAAAATTTAATCATCTTCATCGTTGCCATCATGACGGGCACACTTTTTGGTCTTGAAGCAGAAAAGGTTACAATGACATACAACCATACCAAGGTAATAAGTGGAACAGACCAGATGGAAATCAAGCATTTTAATTAACTTTTAATCAAAACTTAAATCATTATTAGTTCAAGATGAGCTTCCATAATTAAGCACTAGTGACAAGTGACCTTGATTTGAAAGGTTACTATGGCCAGCTAACTAGGGTTTACATTTGTATCTATGTAAGAAACATGTTAATTTATAAATTTAAAAAGGTATGATGGTTATCGAAGACACACAATATCAAAATATTGATAACTCGAGAAAGTTCTAAATTTGAAACCTGCCATCCTTGAAACCCACTTATCATCACATGTCAATTGAAAGAGTGTATATTGTACATTCGAGACTTGACAATTGATATAGACCCTAGTCCTAGCTCCATTATGCAATTACACAAGGGAAAAGGCACACACACTGCAAACAATATAGAGGTCCTTGACAACAGAGCATATAATTTCTGCTAATATGTACAACCACAATCTATGATAAGAAAAATCAATCAGAACAAAATATGGGCCAATGTTTGTTCTAAGGTTTCTACTAGCTCGCAACAGAATTCCCAGTTGTAGAGAGAAACCCAGAAACCCTAAATTCCCAAAATGAAAATAAAGTTAAAAAAAAAAAACTACTAGCATCAATTGCAAACATAAAACTTAACAGAGGAACCAAATCACAAACATAAATTCTTACAAGAATACAAATACAATACACCAGATAAACAGACTCTACCATCAAATTACAAAGACAAACCATAGAACCTAAACTCTATACATAACGCTCAACTATTATGATTACACAGCCCATCTCCAAATTACAACATGACTACTTTGTTTCAACAAAAGGAACCAAGAGAATAACCTATCCATGACTGCTTTGTTTCAAAATAAAAAACAACAAAGGTCAATAAACTTTCCAAAACCCCATATGAGAAAGTAGTGATTTTGGAGGGCCAGCATTGGGGTTTTGGTTTGGGTGTAAGACAAGTGATGGAAAAGGCTTTTCACTTTTAATCCAAGCCAACTTCAGATTGAAATTAAAAACAAAAAAAGAAAATCACCACTTTCATCTCATGTCCAGTAATCGAGCTGTTATCCTACCATTGAACTTCAAAATATCAATTGGAAAGTTAATTACAAAGGAACCAAACTTTATATGGTCTTATCACCCAGTAACCAAATTCCAAAAAAAAATAAACCCACAAATCTGAAACAAAAACGACAAAGTAAAGAAAAGCTAAACCAGAAGTAGAAAAGCAAAAAACAATCAGATTTCAACCAAATGAGGAAAAATTGGAGACGATAGAGGAAGAAGCTTACGCCGATGGAGCAATCTCGAAGTCGGCGAGAAGAGAGTCGATGGAGCAATCTCTGTGTTTAGCAACAACGGCGTTGTTTAGGAGACGAGAGAGCGAGAAGAGAGTCGCCGCCGTTGTTTAGCAATCTCTGTGTTTACTCGCCGGTTGCACAAACTAGGAGGAGAGGCTAAACTAGTAAACGACTGAACAGGTAAGGGTTTACTCTACCCTATTAAGTGATGGGTAATTTTTACCGGTATAATTTATGCCCATCTAACTACTACTCATGTACCCAAGCCCATAGATATTTTTGCTCATCCCTGAATGTGCCTCTGATTGAGTCAGTTGTGTCAAATTTGGCCAGGCATATTTCAAACACAAAGGGCACAAAGGGCTTATGTCTTATGGTGTGAATGCTGTTGTTACTGTGAGGTTAAATGCAGTAAAAAGTTGCACTAATACCCATTGTACCCAAGCCCATGGGTATTTTTGCTATCCCCGAATGTGCCTCTGATTGAGTCAGTTTTCAAAGTTCAAAATTTTCAACTTCTCGATATACTTTGTTATAGCTGACTTTCATAATGCAAAGTTGCTTGCTTGAAAATTAGTCTTGAGAGGATCAATATACCAATTGCTGGTTATGTCCGTTCAAAGTTCAAACTTTCTTTCAGCTTTTGGATATGATGGAGTTTTGTTCTGTGTAACCGAATTTGTGCCTATGTTTATGCTTATGCTTATGCATTCGCTAGATCATTTCCCGATGAACAATGTTTGTGGATTCTATGTTTGTGATGCTGGGTTGTGTGAACTTTGTGTGCAGGTTTAATGGTAGGAAATTCTTGCGATTGTTGAGAGGAAAGCGTCTAGTTTTTGTTGGTGATTCTCTCAATAGGAACATGTGGGAGTCTTTGGTTTGCCTTGTTAGAAATTCATTGGATGATAAGAGCAGAGTTTTTGAAGCCTCTGGTAGGACCGGATTTCGATCAGAGGGCACTTCCTCTCTTATATTCAAGGCATGTTGTTCATCATCTATCATCTTTGGTTTGAAATTTATAGCTTGATAATTCTTCCTTTTTCATTCCTAATTTGTTTGGTTGTTGGGAAAGTTCACACCACTAAACTCATTACAATTTGCTATTGGCTTGAAACTTCCAAATTCAAACAAGTAGAAACTGCAGTGATAGTATATACGTAAGAGCTCTCGACAGCCAAATATTTATATATTTGTTCTTGAATGGATGAACAGGATTACAATTGTTCTGTGGAGTTCTTTCGGTCTCCATTTCTAGTTCAAGAATGGGAGATGCCAGATGAAAATGGATCCCTGAAGGAAACACTTCGCCTTGATCTGATCGAGAGCTCCTCTGATAAGTACAAAACTGCAGATTTTCTCATCTTCAACACAGGTCATTGGTGGACTCATGAGAAAACTTCCAAAGAGTAAAAACCCATTCTCTCTTTCAGTCTGTCATTGATCTTACATTATAATGTCATGGAAGGTATGCTACAATTAACATGAGAATCTTCCAGGAAGGGTTACTATTAAGAGGGTAGTCATATATACGGCGAATTGAATGTCAAAGAGGCATTTCGGAAAGCCTTACTGACATGGGCAACCTGGGTTGACACCAACATAAATCCTGAGAAAACCATGTTTTCTTCCGAGGATATTCGCCTAATCACTTTAGGTACATGAAATACTTTCTGACTTTGGTTTGGTATCGTTATAGAACCTCAGGGCTTGTTAAACAAATATAGGGCTTATTCATAATGTTTTTGCCCTTGGCAGACGCGGAGCATGGAATTCTGGAGGTCAATGCAATGGTGTGACAGAGCTACTTGATCATGAGGCAAACAAAGGAAAATATACATCGAAACTGAGAATCTTGGACTCAGTAATCACAGGAATGAAGACGCCACTCTTGTATCTGAATATTACAAGAATGACTGATTATAGGAGGGATGCTCATCCATCAACTTACAGAAAGCAGAATTTAACAGAGGCGGAGAGAAAATCGTCTTTAAGATACCAGGATTGCAGTCACTGGTGCCTCCCTGGTGTTCCTGACACATGTATATGCCCAGCTCATCAGACACATCGAAAAACAACAAAAACCGGAGCATCACAAACAGAATCCGGGGAAACCATAAAACTGATAAGTCAGCTACTTTCTTTAGATTGATCATGTTCAAAAAAGTTCGTAGAAAAAAAAATTTGTGCTGTTTAGTGAAAAGTAGTTGAAGAAGGAAATTTGTAATTAGAGAAAGGAGGCAATGTGCATGCTGTAATTTTTGTAGGCAGGGATTTTTGTTTACTTTGTAAACTTCATACGCAGTTGGTAATGACGTGTTCATAACCACAAATTTCTGAGGAAATGATAAACTCATAACCATGATCATCATTGATCCATTATCATCATAGTTTTACTGATCAAAAGATAATCCGTACGAATCTGCATTAACCCTACGGGCGTACGAATCGAATTTCTCCGTCAGCCCCATTTTGTTCATGGATACCGCTTGAAAATGCCGTCTGATTGACGCTGAAGTTTTCAACAAGGGGAATTGTATCAGCCCCGGGCGTTGAATACAGCTGATCTTGATCTGATTTGGAGGGACCCCATAAGAGCTTGAAGATTAGAGAAATAGTTTGTGTCGAAAGCACCAGATGCTCGAGGGGATGAACCTGTTGGGGGGCTTTAACACTTCCAGTAACACTTCGGATTTTTACCGGAGCCCTAAAAGCTTGGGGTTGTTGTCTCTAGCAAAAGCTTGATCATCTTCTCCTCTAGGACAAATTAAACATATGGCAAATGAAAGAAGAGAGAAAACTATGAGTTAGGCACCCAGTAACGTTTGAGGTATTTTAGCCATGCTTGAGAGCCTCTTTGATGTTCACAAGTTGCATTAGCTTTTTGTACTACATAGTCAAAGGAAATTTTTTTTTTTCTATGTTATGTATAATAAAATTATAATTTTGTCCTTATATCTTTATTATTATTATTCAATTTTAGGATATTATCCTATGTCTTAATTCTAAATGAAATATAGCTAAATTATTATTACAACAATTACTTTTATTATTACTATTATTTTGATATTTTGTTCGTTAATTTAAAAAAATATATTAACATATAACAAATTATTTTGTTAGCTATATAACTTATATTAGACTATTATAATTTATATTATACATTTTATTCTTTGAAAGATAAAATAAAATTTTTACATTTTAGATTTTAGGATCATTATTATTCCAGTCTTTATAATTATAATTATATATATACACATTATTATACATACAGTTAATTATCCAATATTACTATAATAAATGCAAAATTATATAAGTAAACACATGATAATGTATGTATATAGTTAATTATATTTTTAATATTTTATCATATTCTAATTTATTTATATATATCATTTTATAGAATTTATATTTACAATTAATTGAATAATCTCACACTAATGAGGGAGTAATTTTTACTAATATATGCTAGTATGGGTTCTTGGCTTAAATATCTTTCATACAAGTGAATTTCAATTTCATTAAATAATCTCCATCATTACTCATAATGAAGTTGCTAATATGTGTTTTTGGCTTAAATTTAGATATATTTTTTTAAGTTATAGATCATACTAATTAATTATGATTCAAAAATCGAAAATGAACCGTACGTACACATTGACGAAATAGTCATAGTAGTGATTGTATTTTAATTCTAGTGAAGCCTAAAAAAATTAAGTTAATGTAAGATGCATTAAATTAAATGGTTTAATCGATCCAGTCTTTCTTATTGATCCGAAGCTGGATTTGTGAAGTGACTTATAATCATTTGTTTCCTTTCGTAGAAAAAGGAAATTGTACAAGTTCACATTTTATCGGGACTTTTTGATGCACCAATAAACAAAAAAAAAAAATTAGATTTTACAAAGGTAATGAAGCGTAACACCGGATGATGGCAATAGTACAACACATTATGATCTAGATCGAGTGATTACCTGGAATTTGACTTATGTTTCAATGAACATTAATTTGAGGTAAAAAAATTTAAAAAAAACAATTATCTTTTTAATTAAACTGAATAATCGAGAGACTAAACATGTGGCTTCATCAAAATCTTGCTACCTCAATCGACCGAAGAAAAAAAAAATTACCAGACAGAAAACAAAATAGAAAAAAATTACAATACTTCCTTAACCACAAATTCACGGATTAAAATACGTACGAATTGATTTGTTTATTATATATCAATCTTCGACAACATGGACCAAACAGGTTATATTTGTAAAGTACATAAATTTCAAGCTAACATGCAGTGCCCTTATTTTAGGGCACACCTTAAGCACATCCCTACGTATATTTGTAGTATATCTTTTCAAACACAATAAAAATATATTATCGGCATTTTAATTGGCTCTTCTGCAATTAGTCCTAATCTCTCCATTAGTGCCTGTCAAAGGTCTTATATTTCCCATATTGATCATGGACCGACCAAAGGCAGTAAAGAAGTCGGCTTGGCTATTAGCAAACCGGTTCACAATGGCAACGGTCTCTCCACTGGTCGAGAACAGCTCCTGATCAGTCTGCAGAAGGCCACGTCGGTTTTGGAGATTTGTGAAGTAGTTGTTGTCGAAGGCGTCGCGCGTGGCGGGGTCAAGGTTGGCCAAAGTTGTATTGGGTCCGCTTAGAGGACACGTTTGACGTAGGGTTGCTAAGTATGTTGGGTCGATGGTCGGGTCTGGGTTCCCTGAGCCATTGAAATCGTAGAGACGGTGGATGAACGTTGCACATCTTGCCCGGCCGAATGTGTGGGCACCTGATAGAGCAACCAGATCGGTGGCATCAAGTCCGACGTCGCGAAATTTTCTGGTGACTCTATCAAGGGCTTCGACGGGAGTTGGAATGGCGGTGACACCAGCTCTGTTGGCTGTCCTACTGTCTCTTCTTCCCAATTGAACTTCCCAGGTCGGCCCTCCATTCTGTAACGTTAATAAGAATAATATATATATGGTTAATCATATAATTAAAAGGATGCGTTTGAAAATGGTTATGTAAAAGTGTTTTTCAGTCATAAAGTCACAAGTGATTTGACTAATAAGTGTTTTCAAAAAAGAGAACCTTCTCTTTTTTCTTTCAAGTTTATCGAATTATCCTTATTGATTATTCAATCACATCAAAATCGGTGATTCACTAAATCATCATTCACTAAAATCAGACCCGGATTAAAAATAAGATTGACTAAATTTTAATTAGGGTAAATTTTTTTTATCAAATTTCATTGATTAAAAAAATACATATTTTATGTAAAAAAAATACAAATAATCATACAAATAAAATATAATAACACATAAATTACAACAAACATATCTTTTACGTGAATTAGATATCATATAATTTTCAAAAATATCATCATCTCTCTTATTTAAGTGTAAAATAAATTAATAAGTGAGGTTATATAAACTAACATTACATAAAATTTTACATTGAGCCATTAATTTGGGGTGGGCTGGAGCACACCCCAGCCCTTAGGGGCAGCCCGTGTCCGACTAAAATGAGAAGGTGTTTAGTCATTTAAATGTATCAAAAAAATCTACAACATTAGTAACAATTAAGATCTTCATAATAAATCATCAAATAATTAGTATATAGTTGTCATATATATATATATATAAATGATTAAATGATCTCAAATTTAGTTGATTTTTTTGTAAATGATTTTGAGATGACCTTTTAGGATTTGAGCTATTCCGATTTAAATATATGCAAGAATGCATAATTCGTTAAATAAAAAATGTGCAACAAAGAGTACCCCTAATGGGGGCGGATCCTTAATTAGATGGTTGGCCATTTCTATTTCTTTTTTGTTTTTTGGCCATAGCATGATATGTTCCTATTCCCGAATGATGAAACTAACCCTCACTCTTGATCTTAACATAGTTTTAAACTCAATCCGGTGACCAAAGGACTGGTAGTTTTTTTTTTGGCCATAGCATGAGATGTCCCTATACTCGAAAAATGAAACTAATCCTCACTCTCGATCTTAACATAGTTTTAAACTCAATCCTACGGCCAAATGACTAGCAGTAGAGTATCCCCTTGGTTCATTTTTAATTTCTTCTCGTTAAATTGAAACTATAGTATATTGAATTAAGAAATCAAGAAAATAGATGTTAGGGAATGATCGAAACGCACCGCAGCAACTAGTATTTGGGAAGCAATGGCTAAAATGTCAGCACAGGAGACAACACCAGGGCAAACATTCTCGAGTGCAGTTTTAACGTCATCAACCACAGGGTATCCGTCCGTTGATTGATTCGGAGGTGTGTCTTTCTCACCATCTGCGCCGTCCAACAAAAGCGACCCATCACAACCCTGCATGCATGACCTTCGGTTAATTAATAAATTTCACCAACGACAATTCTTATAACTAATTAACACTGTCACGTATAGTTAATTAGTATATCGATCTATATATACGTACATTGACAAAGCAGTCGTGAAAATGGACACGGATGAGTTTGGCACCGAGACGAATATCGTTCTGTTGAGCTCGCTCGACCACGCCACGAACAATGTTCGTGACATTCGGGCATGTGGTGGCGTAAAAAGTCGAGCTTAGTTGAGCGTTGGAACTTCCCAACACACTAGCCGCAACAAGAAGAAACATTGTTGCAGCTGCAATGGAAGAATAAGAAGTAGAAGAAGAAGAAGAAGAAGACATGATTGATGAAATATATTGATGAGAGCTAAGGTTGGTGTGGTTTTTAGCGTGGGAGATATTGGAGACCAACGTATATCATCTCTAGGCCTTTTATAGACGACATTGTTTTGTGTTTGCACTTTGCATGGTAATTAAACAAATGAAGAGACAGGTCGATCAGCCTTTGAATATTATTCGGGTATAGGTGGAAATCATGTGACGGTGAAGATGTGGGCGGTCGTAGCTAGCTACTATAGCTGAGAATCAAGAACTTTTCTACGTAAGCAATTTGTGAGAGGAGATAAAGAATTTTCAAAGGTCTTGTGGAGGGCGCAAATATATTTCTAAACGCCCAATTAATAGCTATACGTACCATAGGGATTAATATATTTACATCCACTCGTGGAATTAATGATGCATATGTTTATTGTTCTCGTAGTTAACTCGAATTTTCGATCGATATATATATATGTGTGATAATTAAAATTGTTAATATTTTAGTGTTGTAATAATTAAGGTCATTTTTTTGTCAAAAATTAACTATGTTGGAGGTTGTTTGGCATTTACCTAGGTTATATATATTTTACCATATTTAATAATCAATCGCGACAATATGGTTATATTGTCAAAATCATAATTATAATTTAATTTAATTTGATATTATTATTTGGATAAGTTGATCATAAATATGGTTATCATATATACATATATATATATATGGATGATGGCATCGTGGAGCAAATAATTGTCAAAATTGAACGAGTATTTATGGTTCGGATGGATATATAGACTATGCAGTCTGTGCTTATTGGACTCACAGCTTCAATATATCATGAAGTTTGATTATATGTGGTGGATTAATGGTGTGATACTCTTTTTCTGTGTTCGAAGTTATATGTGTCCGGTACGAGACATGCATCAAAACCATAACCATTGATTCTCTAAATAGTTATGTCAAGATCTTTTTCCATAAAAATCAGTAAGATTGAATATCGTTTAATTATTCATATATATTAATTAAATGGACGATTCGATCTTAATTCTTACCCAAATCGTTGATTTATTTAATACGCACATATATATAAATGACTAAACAACCTCAAATTTTATTTTTTTTATCAAGTAGATGATTTTGACACGATGGTTTAGAAAATTAACGATTCCAATAATGATATATGTAAAAAAACACTCTGATAAATTAAAAAAATATAGTACGTACGAGTAGGTACACCATAGTGGATAATTACAAGTATATATTATCCTGAAAAAAAAATACGTTCGTATTAATCAATATACGTATATATATATAGCGGGATAATATTCCACGCCTCATGAGGTCGATCGATTAACACGTTATAAACTAGTAATTAATACTACAAGTCGCTAGACGTTACATCCATAATTAAATTGATGACTTAATGTTGATATATATTGCAAGCAAAAAAGTACGTAGTAATCGTAGCGTAGCTAGCTGTAACTGTTCTATAACTAATTTTTCAAATTTTGACTGATATATATATATATATATATATATATATATTGTGCTGGTTTGTTCGAAATTTAATCATGTTGAAAAAGAAATAGATTAAGAGTCGGCAACAATTAATTGTCCCTCCATTCGCGCGCTCCTTTGTTTGACTTCCCATCAGTAATAAGTTTCACGTCACCCTCGCAAAATTTGGAAGAAAAAGACGATCAAGATGTTCATATTTCCTCACAGCATCTGCAACTGTTAATATACAGTCAAATCCCAGAACATACATAGTTCATGTGAAGTTAATTATTTCTCTGTTGAATTTTCATGCAAGGAGTCAATAATTATTAATGGCATGATGGTGAAATATACTAATAATAGTAAACATGCATGCATCAAGGGATAAAGAAATCTTCCTTCTTGACCGCGTTATTATGTATATTGATTCCCATGGAAGCAGGAGAAGCTAGCTTTCGCACTCGTTGCTAGTTGCAATATTTGGCTTAAGTTTTTCGATCGAGTACGTTAACTTTGATGAAGGAAAATATTAGCGATATTTATTATAAAAAAAATCAATATATATATATATATATGTATTTTGACATCTTGATATTAAAATAAAAGAGAAAAAAAATTGATATTTTTATAAATATATATGTATTTAAGGGTTTTGACATAACAATAGGAAGAGAAGAAAAATATTCCCTCAATTTTCATAATATATGTATTAGTCTTATATAAATATTATCGATGCTTAAGTTTTTTCTAAAGTTTGAGTTTTGGATTAAATTTCCAACAATTTTTTGTTGAGCGTGAACGATGAATATTTCCATAAATTTAATTTTGATATTTTCCGTGAAAAACGATTCTTTTCATCCTTGGTTAGCTTAATTACGATTTTCTAAAACTTTTTTCCGATACACTCAGTGAAGGGATTAATTGAAAAAGAATGTATATAAAAATAGAAAATAGATATTGAAGAATATAATTTCACGTCATAAAAAAATAGAAAATATACACATCATATATTGAATGATTATATTCTTAATATAATACGAGATTTTTTTTTAGATAAAACTCGATCTTATGCGGTTTAAGTACACGGGGAAATGCAATAATAATTATATCAATTAGAGTTTTTCGTGATGAATGATTGGACTTGTACGTACTGTGAGAATGCAAAGGTACAAATGTTTCACATCGGAAAGTTGCATAATCTTATAAGAATTTATAAGAAGTTGAACTACTCCTCCATTGACAAATGGTTTTGGAATGGAATCTCAACTTCCTTCATGGTATCGTGTCTTTGATTACCTTACCAAAATGAAATTAAATTCCATCTACTAATTAGACGGTTAAGTGAAACAATATCAAACCCGTATTTCTAAAATTTTAACCGTACGTATTTAGTTATAAACATCGACCTAAAATATATACTTTTCTTGAATCAACTTATTAAGGGATGGATCCCATTTTGCAGATTTTTCTAGGGTATTATTAAATTTGCAGGTTTTTCTTTGTATACTTTTGAACTATGTATATATGTCGAATATTGGTCACTCATCATTTAATACTTAATTTAGCTAGAGAAGTAGTGAGTATACAATCAAATCTGAAAACGAAGTCATGAACGAATGAGTCCAACCCTAATAAATATTTCATTTGAAATACTTCACAAATTTTCTTTCCCGACTCATTAATGTAAAGTGACGTAACTATCTATTCAGCGGAAATAGTAGACCACGTCCACTGCGTACTTTACAAACCTAGATATATATATATATATATATATATATATATGGACAAAAGTTGACGCTCTAGTAAAACGACGTAGAGAAAAATGTTATTGTACAAACGAAATAATTAGATGCCAAATTACGAGTGGATTTACGTTAGAATCCCTAATTAAGGTTTGAAATTTGAAGTGGTAAGTGGCTACCGACATAATATATCGGTCCAAATATTTGAAGGCTCAGGGCGAAAATAGAAAATGTACGTGTCATTAATTCATACATCGAGTTATTGAATACCTAAAATTTTATGAATTGATTATTTCATTTTTACATTATAAAGTTTGGTTAAAAACTTATTAGAAAAAACCTATTAGGACAAAACAAAGAAAAAAAATCTCATCTCCAAAACATTATATTTAATAAAAAAAAATCAAATTATATATTTCTAATTTGTATATAGATGGAAATGTTTATTCAATACTATATATTAGACGTACTAAAACTTTTATATTTCATACAAACATTTAGTTTTCAAATAAGAGCTCCACTATTTAAAAAAATTGAACAAATATCAAATTTACATATTTTTATATTATTTATTTATCAATTTATTTAGTATATATATATAATATATTAACAAATTTAGACTTATTTTAGTTTCTATAATATTTGGGGTCTAGGGCTTTTGCCCTTAGGCCCCCCTTATAGCCGGCCCTGGTTATAGATAGTATTTATTCGAAACTCGAATTAAGTTTTGAGTTGATTATATATCTTATAAATTTTATCCGGTCTTTATTGAAGAGAAAAACTTTTCTGATTAGGTTGGGTATTGACAAATTATTTTTAAAAAAATTGTGTTTGCTGATTTATATATATTTATGTAATATTCTGTTTTTCGAATAATTAACCTCTTCCTTTTTTTTATTTCAAATATGCGATGGAGGATTTGTTTGATAATATGGTTTTTCGTTTATTAATTGTTACTCTATAAATATTTTGGAAATGAACCAACCAAATAACATATCAAACATTTTGTAAATATTTAGAAGTAAATTTCGTAGAGAATTTTACATTTTACATTTTTATAATTCTAGAGCAAGCAAGGTAATTCTACCACGGGCTTTACGCAATCGATCGGATCATATAGATATCTTTTCAATACAACAACACAGGATTTCGGAGACCCACCAAAACACGAAGCCAGGATCTTTCAGAAAATAGATTTCGATTCGAAGCATAATCATTCTATTATTTCGAGATTCGTTCAGAATTTAAAAGTTTACACATATATTCTTGCACGAGAATTAATTAATTAAGCAGCCTGCAGTTCTTTCTGATCTGCCCAGCAGATCCAGTAAGTGGACTTATATTCCCCATCTTGATCATAGAATTAGTAAAATCGGCAAGAAAAAGGTTATAATTAGAGCTGTAGGTTTGGACCAAACTTTTAGTGCCTGTTGTCGCAGCTAAATCACTGGAAAACAGAATTTGATCTGAACTAAGAAGTCCCTTCCCATTCAGCAAGTTCTGAAAGTAATGGTTGTCGAATAAATCCTGCGAGTTCCGATCGAGAACCGCGGTGTTGTTTCCATCTCCGGTGCGGGGGCACAGATTTTGTAGGTCACTTGTCATGCTTTGGTCCAATGTGGTGTCTGGACTGCCGGTTCCTGAGAAGTTGAAGAGTCTATTGCTGAAAGTCGCACACCTTGCCAACCCAATTGTATGAGCTCCTTCAAATTAATTATATATTAACATATAATAATCAAACTCATTAATGCGTTAATTAATCCCACAAATTAACGATATTAATCGCAATAATGATATGATGGAAACACTTGCATCGATCAAACTCTAGGATGAATAGTTGATGTGCTCATTTTTCTATATAATTGAGTGCGGAATATTTATATATATCCGATATACAATTGCGTATGTCATGTTAATTTATATAAAAAAAAATCAGTTAAATTAGGAATCGTTTAATATTCTCTACCTGACAAGGATACAACGTCTTTAACGTTGAGACCAACGTCGACAAATTTGCGTATGATCACATCTAGGGTTTCAAATGGAGAAGGAAGTAAAGTATTTGCTCCTGATTGATTTGCCACAAGCCCATCTCTCCTACCAAGTGGAACTTTCCATGGCGAACCACCACTCTGCAAGATGTGGTTATAATTGAAATAAGAATCTTTATAATTATATAAATATGTAATGTAATTATATATATAATAGATATTCTTGAATGATGATTTATGAGTTAAACGGTTTGAATTATGATATGCAAAGTCGGCTCTGGCCTAGGGCAACCAGAACGACTGCCCTAGCCTCATTGATTAGAACTTAGGAGGCCCCAATTTTTTTTTAGAAATCTTATTTTGATAGGAACTTTTTATATATATAAATGTCTATTTTAAAAATATATATATTTAAATTGAGTTATAAGATTTTAAATTTAATATTTTATTAATAATAAATTGGACCCATATTTTTTAAAATATTGATAAGAAACATTTTAGTTGATGCGTAGTTAATTCGTGTTAAGTATTATTTAAACATATCTTGTAAAATAAATAGAACTCTAACTCATATAGAAACATTTATATATATATTTTCAAAAATAGTTATTGAATGCAAATTGAGTTTCCATTAGAATTTATAGAAACAATTATTTAAATTGAATTATAAAACTATCGACTATATATATACATTAATATTTGATAAAATTTCACTATTTTCAGTATAAAAGTATTATAAAATGACTATATTTTTTATATATATGACTAATGTATTCAAATTTTTGGAAACTTTATGTGAATTTACTAGAAAGATAAATTAAAAAAATAAAGTACATATACATATATATATTTTTCTGTGTAATATATAAGCTAGATGAACACTTTCAAATTTTTTGCTCCAGGCCCTAAATCTCTTGGACCGACCCTAATGATATGAAAATATCAAATCAATATATGTAATTAGTACTTAATTAAAGAGTTTAATACGCAAATTTTGTAGAATGTAAATATTATCTATATCTAATTAGATATAGATGATTAAAGAATAATATCGGCATTATAACTGTTACGTGGCAGAAATTAATAGTTAACTTTATTTTGACTTACTAAGACCACGGAATCTCTTGCAGCTATAGCTAAAATATCAGCACACGAAACAACTCCACTACATGAGCTCTCCACAGAGCTTTTGATTCTGTCAACAACTTCAAACCCTCTCGCTGAATTCACATTGGGCCCGGCATTCTTCTCACTATCCGTACCATCAAGTAGTACTGATGCATCACAACCCTACACGTACGTACATATAAATAAAATTAATTCATACTTATTAGTTGATTGAAATTAAATTTCCATGAATGCATACCTAGTGGTACCTTCTCATATCACCATTTTGTTTTATCAAGTTGTTTTTACACATATATATATCGTAATAGAGTCGTTCAGGCTTCAAATCATCATATCAATATCATATGCATAAAAAATCAACAATATTTGAGGTTGTTTGGTCATTCATATATATGAACCAATTTGCCATGATGTATGAATGACTAAACGATCTCTAATCTTGTTGATTTTTTACGTAGATAACCTACATGATGATTTAGACAATGAACGGATCCGGTTATGATATACGTATAAAGATAATTTGATAAATCAAAAAGTTAATATAAATAGGAACTACCATGGTGGAATGCAAGTATTTTCCTTAATTAATTAGAAAGCCTTAATTAAAAACTCACATTAACGAAGCAGTCATGAAAGTGAAGCCGAAGCAAAGAGGCAGCCATTCGCGTTTCAAACTTGATAGCGTTCTGAACCTCTCTTCGAACGATTTTGAGAAGATCTGGACATGTTGCGTTGTAGAAATCTGTATTCAGTTGCCCTTTCGCGACGAAGCACATTAATGCTAAGAACATGATCATCATCATCAGACTCTTCATGGCTAATGCTCTAATTGAAGATGACACATTCTAATAGTCTAATCAATTAATTTTCGGGCCTATCTAGGGCTAATTAAGTTGTATATGGGAGATTATGGCTTAATTAAACTCAATTTATAGCCAAGAGCACGCAAGGAATACACATTTTTTTAATCAAAGTTTAGTGCTAATGATGTATGGCGGCTGCACGTACTCAGTGTTTGCAATTTTGTATGTGTGTAGTTGCTTGATGATGGACTCAGAAAACTGCACCGACTTATACTGAGATTACGAGACTCATCTTAATTAATCGAGAAAATTAATATTAATTTGCATAATGCCAAAAAAATGGTGGGATTATAGTGCATGCCAACAGTAAGCCAAATGCCAATTTGCCGCTACCACTATGAACTTAATTTAATTAAGACAAATGAATCAGCTTTATTTATTGCAATTTGGTGTATGACAAGTAATTAGATAGATAACCACATTTTCATTTTAGCCCATGATCTTGATTTCAATTCTTTCGTATTGTTGATATATAAAATGGATCAACGAGATTGTAAAAGTACACACAAACTCACATAAAAGGCACAGTCTATTACAATTTGTTATGTTCCGCTGCTAAGCCCTGCTCAATGAAATGAACCTACAAAACCCTTCAAATTGTATATGATTAAATCCAGGTATTATAGATATTGACTCATTTCCACCTCCAATCATTTTTTTTTAATTTCCAGACAATTAATTAGATACATAACCACACCATCATTTTAGGCCATTGCTCTTGATTTCAATTCTTACATATTGTTGATTCATAAAACGGATCAACAAGACTGTGAAAGTACACACACACACTCATATAAAAGGCACAATGATATACGTGATTCACCAAAATCGGTCTATATCCACGGCATTATCTAAATTTCATTAATATTATATGTGTTTTGTACATAATATATAAGGCCGACTATTGTATGAAATTGATGTTTCACCCCAAATTGGCAATTGACAATTGATGTAATTGTCTGAGTCTTCTATATGAGCTGGTTACTTGTCACATTTAGTGTCAACACATACGATCAATATGATAGTGATTTTAAAAGGACAAATAAAGGAGTTGACCTTTTGATGATCAATATTAAGCAACTCACTTAGTGGCAAGGGCACTATATATATATATATATATAACGCCAATTTATAAAAAAAAAAAATTCTGAGTAACGCCTCAATCCTTTATTAAAAATCGATGAATTTTACAAATAATGTCTATTATTTTAATTCATATTATATTCACCTCTCATCGATAAGAAATATTAATATATGATAGAAACTTCTAAAAATATAGCTAGGGTTACGTACGTAGATTGAGTTTAATAATTAACAACCCTGCAATTCTTCCGGATCTGTCCATCGGATCCAGTGAGGGGGCTAATATTTCCCATCTT